>VMRK01000297.1:0-40015 GCA_016801395.1 Leptodermis oblonga
GCCAGTTTGAACCACAACCAGCAGTTATTAAGTGTTGGTATTTTAGTGACGATATGAATGATTGAGAAGCAACGGCTGATGAAGTCGGAGGGCGCAACCATGGTCAGGAAAGGAAATTTCAAAGCCACTGCAGTTGCTCAAGAGATATGGAGATTGCTCCGTTGGTTGGAGCTTGTGGCGGCCGTGGGTTGCAGCAAAAATCTTTTGATTAACTGACAAAATATATAAATTTGAAAATATTGCAAACACAATAGCTAAATTTTTAAATCATTAATCTAATAAATATATGTTAAACATCATCAAAACAATTAAATGATACAGACAATATATCTAACTACATGAACATATACAACTAAAAATGCCCTACATTGTCTGCAAACTTGTCTAAATTTATTATGATCATCAAAACAATTTTTGGAAACATAATGTTCAATTAATGGAAACTTTTAGATCTTCACATGGTGTCAACCTTTATATGCCATTATTTTCACTAGGGTGAAATGCACCAAATAACACACAACTATTAGGTTTTGCAAAAAACACCACTTTCCTTTAAAAAACCTATTTACAGACACTTTACTTTCAAAACAGACAAAAATTACTATTCTCAATTCCGTTAATTGGCTAACAGTCAAAAAAATACATGGGCAAAATTGTCATTTCACATATCGCGACATTGTTCATCGTCTTCCCCAAAAAATTTAAAAACGGGCACTGCAGGTGAGATCTTGAGCACAATCATCCTATAATTGAAGAAAGTCAGAAACATTTGATTAGATCAATGAGGAATATAAATGAGTCCCAAGGAAGAATGATTAAATCTTTACTGAAATCAGGAGTAGGACCGACAAGAGCATTTACATTCATGAAAAATGAGGCTGGAAGAACTTGAAGAAGTTGCAAGAGTTTTGAAGAATCTGAGAATTTGCATTACCGTAAGGAGTGAGTTTGGATAGTGTGTGTGTGGGTAATTCTACCTTGAGAGTAGGGTGGATAATAAATACAATAGACTAGCAGTAGTAATTTTATTCATTCAATGTGAAAATAAAATTAGGTTAGAAAATATCTCCACATGTCATGGGTTAATAACCAACCAATATTTTCTCAAATTAAAAGCCACCCTCATTTTTATTTTTATTTTTGACCTTCATTCTTTATTGTCTTGACTTTTTATTTTACCTACTCTTAGTTTTTCTCCCAATCCCACCTATTGTTACCAATGATAGCATATTAAGAGGTTTTTTTTTTTTTTGAAAATTAAAAATTTCATTAATGGTGTCCACACCCTTTCTGAATTGATAATAGGAATGACATCATTTCAGAATCAATCCTGAATAGGGAGATGGGTCAGAGTATTACATGGGAACGCTGAACCGGAAGTTGGCAGAGTTGAGGGATTTCCAATCGTCCTATAGCGATGACAGAAGACAATAAAGCAGTCAATACAACTGATTACAATATATTTAATCTAATAATTAACATATTTGAACCACAACAATGTAACTAATCTACTAAACTGTAAATATATACCTAATATAGATCTAAACATAGTATAACTATATCGTTGAACAAATCTCGTATCGATAGTCACGGATCTGTTACTAATTGCTGATGAAAGGTTCGAGATTGCATCTTCAACTAAGTTTTCATACACCATGACCATGAATGGAATCACCATAGTTAGGGAGAAAATCACCATAGATGGAAAGCGAAACACCATAGATGGAGAGAGAAACTCCAAAAACGAAGAGAAAAGCAACATAAACATGGATAAAATTAAAACTAAAGCAAACTAAATAAAAAATAGCAAGAACAAAAGTATAACTGCTTCCCTCATCTTCCGATGAAGGAGGATGCGAGAAGAAGATGACGAAATTTAGGATTTGGAGAGAGATGAGGGAGAGAGGAGGCTGCTGATATTTTATCGCATATTAAGATCTAGTTTCATTCTTTATTGTCTTGGCCTTTTGTTTTCTTTACTTCAAATTTTTCTTCCACCCTCACCTATTGTGACGGGCAACTAAGGAATTTTTCATATTTCATATAGTTTAAGAGCATTATATATTGTACAAGAGTAATGATACTCTCTTCAAGTAATTTTCTCAACTTTCTAAACTCAAATGATGTGTCATGCATTCATTGGTCAATAATGTAGTATTAATAATTATTTTATAAAAGTGTATCCAATGAATACATGACACCTCACTTGAGTTAAAGAAAGTTGAGAAGATTATTTGAGAAGTATATCATTACTCATTGTACAATTAGTCATCATTTGATAGAGTTAAGAAAATCTAGAATTTGTCTCCGCAAAATCTTATGTCTTTTTTCCCTTGTCTTTCAATCTACGTTGTCCCATTTTAATATGCAATCATTGATTCTTTTTGTTGATATATGTTGAATTCATTATTTTGTTTGAAAATTTCTTATTGATGAAACTGGTTGTCTACAGAGTTTCATTCACTTTTGAGACAATAGAAGCACAAAGGATTGGTTCGAGATGTCCAAGGAAAAGAAGCAACCGCCGCCAAACTTTGGTGATGTTGCAGCTGATCCCCAAAAACCAAAACTCCACCGCCATGTTAAAGGATAAGTCTTCTACTCGAGGGCTATTGAGAAACAGAATTTCATTTTCAGTCTCCTCATTTTTCTTAATTTCTAAATTAAGAAAAAAATCGAAATTCTCTCTTTTTTCTTTTTTGCCAATGTTTTCTTATTTAATTATTCGAATTTCTATTCTTTTAGATCAACAATTGTAACTAAGAATTGATTAAAAGTACATTATATTTACAAAGTCTTATGCCATTATCTTTTATGTAAGATGTATTTCAAAACTTTTTGTTATTACATTGGATTAATTATTTAATAAGGGATGATATAGTTCATTCTTTCATAATTATTTTCTTAGTTTTTGTTGGAGTTGGAAATGTTAAGTTTTACATCCTTCCTTGTGAAAATTCATATATTTTTTCCTTTAATAATAAAAAAATTAAATGCAGAAATAGTTTACAGTTATCTAGAAATAAATAAATACAGTAGAATTTGAAACACTTTAATGTTATTATTAATACATAACACAGATATAAATTAATACTAATAGAATTGGCCGATAGTTTTCGGACATTGCACGGTAAACAGTTTCTAGTGTGTGTATATATATCTTTTGCTAACTTACAAACAATTACTGGAGGTAATTTGACAATTTTAATATCATTTATCTTTTCCAATTAATTTTAATATTAAAATTTTAATTTTTTTCATTAATCTTGCATTTTATTATAATGTCATAGTATTTTTTATAAAAAAATTATCTCAAAAAATTAACTTAAAAAATTAAAATAACTTTTACGCTACACACAAATAAGTGAAACCCTTAGTCACAAATATCAATCGCCAAAATTATTAAAGTATCCCAAATAATTATTTTAATGTTGGCAAAAGATTTACGTGGATCTGTAACTAAATATTTAGTTACATTGTGTTTAATGGTTCTAGTAAATGTAAAAAATGATTTTCACGAGATAAGTATAATCAGAATATCTCATATCAGGATATATATATATATATATATATATATATATGAAAAATGCTAGAGTCAAGTCACTAAAATTGACTTGCCATTAAGCCAATTTGATATGAACATTAGATCAATAATCAATGGTTGAAAGTAAATAAAGTGTAAATAAGCTTTGATGGGTCCTAAATGTAGGGAATAATAGCCAACATAATTGGTAACCGGTTACCTGATATACTAAATGGTAACCGATTATTTAATATCCATTTAATTTGGAAAGTAAATTCTCACGCAAAAAAAAAAAAAAAAAAAAAAAACTTCACTAAAATATTTTTATATTAATTATTGTTACTTAAGCTATACCAATATAAATGTTCTAAAGTTGAGCTATTGCTATAGCCATGACAAAGATGAAAAAAAATAAATAAATAGAAGAAGAAGAAGTTTTATCTATGCAATACCTTTAATCCATGACATTGTATTAAAGTTTTTTATATATATTTTTAAATATTCATAAACATATTGGAAAAAAAAAATCCAACCACTGTCGTAATGTAGAGCGATGAAATTGGTGCTTGCAGCTAAAGAAAAATTAGCTTTCAACGATTTAAAGCCAAATTTTGATTAACCAGATTACGACAATTGGAAGAGAATTGAGTCATTGAGTGTATAGTGATCTCTTGGATACTGAACTCAATTGCCAAAATCATAGTAGATGGATTCATGTTCACTTCCAGCCAAAAACATTGCTAAAAACATAGTCCGATCATTTTCAGTATTGGGATACAATGATTTTATTTGGTGTACTCAACCTATATTAATTAAATATATATATATAGATATATATATATATATATTCTTAATTATTTCTAAAATTATAACACCAAAGATATTCTAAATTAAACATCCCAATATTCGATCGGTATATACACAATTACTAATATAAATTTTTCCTCTTATATATTTGGCGAGGTACAATAGTTGTTTGTTGGGGTATATTATACTCAAAAGAAGGGTACAATTGCATTTCAATTTTGGCACATCATTTTCAGTATTGGGCTATAGTGCTTTAATATTGTGTACTCACCCTTTATTAATTAAAATTATATTTATTTTTTATAATTATTTTCAAACAATTATAAAACTCAAGATGTTCTAAATTAAACATCCATATATTCGATCGGTATATACACAATATTTTAGTTTACTAAAATCAAAATTTCCTTTTATATTTTGGGCGGGGTGCAATAGTTGTTTGTTGGGGGTACATTATGCACAATAGCATAGTATAATTGCATTTCATATGTGGTACAATGCTCATAGTAATTATAAGAAATATTTTTTCTGTCTCAAATATATTTCGAGCAATAATTAACTCCCGGGGATGGTAAATTATACAATAATATATGAGGTTTTATAGAAAATTATATGTTTCAAAATTAGTATTTTGGGCAGGGTACAATTGTTTTTAATGGAGTAACATTATTTTCAGTAATTGGGGTACACACGTTTTATATGCGGACTATGCCCATATTAATTAAAATATTTTTGGTTATTTTCATAATTATTTTCGAACAATTATAATACCGTGATGTGATAAATTAAAAAAATGAATTACTCGATCGATATATTTACAAATTAATTTATTTTCTAATATCAATTTCTCCCTATATGTTGGGCAGGCTATAATAGAGTTTTGTTGGGCACGTTGTGCAAAAAATTGGGGTACAATTGCATTCATATAGGGTACAATGCCCAAAGTAATTGTAAAAATTATTTTTTCGCTCCAAAATATATTTATGGAGATAATTTAACCCGGGAATGATAAATTTAATCGTAGTATACGAGGTTCTATAGAAAGTTGTATGTTTCAAAATTAGGATGTTAAGGCGGGTACAAATTTTTTTAATGGAGGAACATTATATTCCGTAATTATAGCTAGCTGGTTTTATATGGCGTACCGTATCCATATTAGTTAAAATATTTTTTTATTTCATAATTATTTTCGAACAATTATAACACCGATATGTTATAAATTAAAAAAACGCATTACTCGATCGGTATATATACAAATTAATTTAATTTCCTAATACCAATTAATTTCTCCCTGTATATATATTTGGTAGGATACAATAGAAATTTGTGGGGGTAGATTGTGGAAAAATTTGGGGTACAATTGCATTTTATATCGGGTACAATGCCCAAAGTAATTGTAAAAATATTTTCCCTCCAAAATATATTTATGGAGATAATTGAAACTCGGGAATGATAAATTTAACCGTAGTTTATATACGAGTCTATAGAAAGTTGTATGTTTCAAAATTAGGATTTTGGGCAGGGTACAATTGTTTTAATTGAGGAACATTATTTTCAATAATTGGAGCACACTGGTTTTATATGGCGTATTGTGCCCATATTAGTTAAAATATTTTTTGTGATTTTCTAATTATTTTTGAAAAATTATAATACCAAAAAGTGATAAATTAGAAAACGCATTACTCGATCGGTATATATGCAAATTAATTTAATTTCATAATACCAATTAATTTCTCCCTATAAATATGTTGGGCGGGGTACAATAGAGTTTTGTTGGGCACATTATGCAAAAAATTGGGGTACAATTGTATTTCATATAGGGTACAATACCCAAAGTAATTGTAAGAAATAATTTTCCCTCCAAAATATATTTATGGCGATAATTAACCCTCGGGATGGTAAATTTAACCATAGTATATGAGCTTCTATAGAAAATTCAAATTTCAACCTAAATATTTTGGGCAATATACAATAGTTTTTAGTTGGAGCACATCATTTTCAATAGTGAGGTACAATGATTTTTTATGGTGTATTGTGCCAATATTAATTAAAAAATATATATTGTATTTATTTTCTTAATTATTTTTAAAGAATTATAACACCCTACATATTCTAAATTAAACATCCAATTCAATCGGTAAATACACATTATTTTAATTTACTAAGATTAGTTTTTTCTCTATATATATTGGGCGGAGTACAATGGTTATTCATTGGAGTACATTGCATACTCTATTTAGTAGTTCATACTAATTT
This sequence comes from Leptodermis oblonga, assembly GCA_016801395.1. Classification (NCBI taxonomy): domain Eukaryota; kingdom Viridiplantae; phylum Streptophyta; class Magnoliopsida; order Gentianales; family Rubiaceae; genus Leptodermis; species Leptodermis oblonga. The sequence continues at coordinate 6,587 of VMRK01000297.1, forward strand.
TTAATCTTATTTTTGTAATAAATAAATAATTACCACCCTTACACTTTTTAAAAAAATAATAACTTACCATTTTATAATTTTAAATTTTGTTGTAAAAATTAATAAACTTTTATATTTTAAAATATTTTATCACTCTTTTTGGGCAAAAATATATACTTGTTGTAGGTGTAAATATAACTTGCTACCAAATATAAGTAAATAAATAAAACTTGCTACCTATTGGTATAACCTGCTATAGCAGGTGACATGTATTTAATGCAATAATTGTGTATGGTGTACCTCATGGTAACAATGACTTAATGGCAAATCAATACTAAATGACTTGACCTTAGCATTTCTCATATATATATATATGTGTGTATATATGTTGGCTGAATTTATGAACTTTTGTATGGTAACAGCCATCAATAATTAGGCAATAAACATACGATGTTAATGGAATTTTCCATCAGTTACAACTTACAATATGCATAAATGATGGTTTTATCCAATCTATAGATGTATAGGAAAACTTGTAACTGATAACAAATCAACTATTAAAATTGGTTTAAGGAATCCGTTCACCTTGAAATAATTAAAAATTATATTTATAATTAAAATATTCCAACACCACCTCCAGAGAAACAGTAAACGATTTTGCCTCGTCTTCATTCTCCCAACAGACTCGGACACACCCTGTTTTGTTTCTCAGTTAGTTTTCCATTTCCAGAAGATCGATGAGATCACAAACACAAACAAAAACCAAAAACCCTCCTCAAACATTCTACTTTCTTGTCTTCTTTTTTTTTCATTCTTCCTGGTACAATCCTGAACTGGTCGAACAAATTGAAGTACATGAGTGGTAACTGATCAGAAGATACACCGGAGTTAGGACATATATGGCATGTATGAAGCTTGGTTCCAAATCTGAAGCATTTCACCTCGATGGCCAATCTTGGTAAATCACCTTCCTCAATATTCTTTTTCAATTTATTGATATATTTCGCTTAATGCATGCACACGATCATCTGGAGAAGCCTGCGCTAACATCCAACGCGGTGTGTTTGCACGTAGTTCAGAAGAAAAAAAAATAAAAGTTTCAGAAATACGTGACAAAGAAAAAGTGTCGAGTTTTACCTAAAAAATATAGGGTATATCATCAAACGTTCTTTAGTGAAAGGACACTGTTGTAATGTTGCTTATGAAATGGCTGATTCTGTTTTCTATTTTTCAGGCATTGCTCATCCGGGCTCGCCAGTGATGTCACGATTCAAATCGGAGAAATGTTTTTCCATCTTCACAAGTTTCCATTGCTGTCGAGGAGTGGACTTCTGGAGAAGCTCATTGCAGAATCAAACAATGAAGACGGATCAGTCTGCGTTCTTCAGCTCAGCGAAATACCCGGAGGAGCCAAGGCGTTCGAACTCGTCGCTAAATTCTGCTACGGCATCAAAATGGAGCTGACCGCCCTAAACGTAGTCATCCTCCGGTGCGCCGCCGAGTATCTCCAAATGAACGACGATTACGGAGATGGAAATCTCATCGCTCAGACCGAAGTGTTCCTGAACATCATTTTCGGGAGTTGGTCGGACACAATTAGGGCTCTGGAGACCTGTGAAGAAGTTCTGCCGCAAGCAGAGGAGCTTCACATTGTGTCCAAATGCATAAATTCCCTGGCCATGAAAGCCTGCGCCTATCCGAAATTGTTCACTGATCCGGCGTCCGGGACCGGCAGCGACAACGATCGCGAAGGAACAGATAGAACATGGAACGGAATAGCCACGGCGAATCGGCCGCCCGGTGGATCTGACGGTTGGTGGTACAAAGATATCTCCTTTCTCAGTTTGCCCCTTTATAAACGTTTGATTCTCGCGGTCGAAGCCGCCGGAATGAGCCCTGAAAATCTCGCAGGGTCCATTGTTTTCTACGCTAGGAAATTCATTCCGTTGATGAATCGGCAATCCAGCTTCAACGACGCCAATCCCTCAAAACAGGGCACAAATTCCAGCCCTTCCGAGGCCGACCAGAGGGCTCTGCTCGAAGAAATCGTGGAGCTTCTTCCTAATCAGAGAGGGGTTACACAGACTAAGTTTCTAATCCGGCTGCTCCGAACCGCCATGGTTCTTCAAACAAGCCCGTCCTGCCGGGAAAATTTGGAAAAGCGGGTCGGATTGCAGTTGGATCAAGCCACGGTGGATGATCTGCTTATACCAAATATGGGATATTCCTTTGAAACTCTGTACGATGTGGATTGTTTTCAGAGGATTCTTGATCATTTCCTGTCGATGGAGCAATCTATGGCTGCTTCTCCATGTATTGTGGAAGAGAACCAACAAATGGTTGAGGAAGGACCTCATTCTTTGTCGGGAATGACGAGGGTGGCCAATCTTGTGGATTCGTATCTTGCTGATGTTGCTACGGATGTTAACTTGAAGTTCCCCAAATTCCAGTCTATTGCAGCTGCTATCCCTGATTATGCGCGGCCATTAGCGGATGGAATATACCGTGCAATTGATATATATCTCAAGGTAAACACTACTTTTTTTGGTTTCACAACTTTATACAAAAAAAAAAAAAAAAAAAAAAAAGAAAAGAAGAGGAGAATGGTTGTCGCTTGCATCACTACCTAACCCATTTCCGTACAATCAACATTAATTGAGTGTCTCCTTTGAGATGAGTATATTTTAGAACGGATGGGAGTACTAACTATAGTGAAAACACTAAACACTACCTCTCTTGGTAGTTACTCATTATGCAACTCTATTTCTAATACTATTTTCAAGATTTAGTATTAGAAACATGACTATTTAGATGGAACGGAGTGACAATTTGATTTCTTGGCATTATGTGAACATGATTTATGAAAATTTCAGGCGCATCCTTGGCTAACAGATGCAGAAAGGGAACAAATATGTAGACTAATGAACTGCCAGAAACTGTCTTTGGAGGCCAGCACACATGCAGCCCAAAATGAGAGGCTCCCTCTCAGGGTGATCGTCCAGGTCTTATTCTTCGAACAGCTTCGATTGAGAACCTCAATTTCTGGCTGGTTTTTTGTGTCTGAGAATCTGGAGAACTCACAAAATCCAAGTGGAGTTCTGTCGATGGCCAAAAATGGTGGAAGAGGAAAAGGCATGGATGATATGAAATATCGGGTTACGGAGTTGGAAAAAGAGTGCAATAGTATGAAACAGGAATTTCATAAGGTGTTGAAATCTAAAAGAACTTGGAACATATTTTGGAGAAGAAAGTCCAACGGTGGTAATTCTAAGCCATGTAAGACGACATAAACGTGCAACTTTCATTCCACATAAATAGTCTTGTTTTTTTTTGTACAGATTGGCTCGATGTTTGTGGCAGTTTTATAGATAACAGTGGCATCGGAGTTGAAATAAATCTGGCCTAAAACAAATGCATTATTGGAATTCTTTGATCGATGAACTAACAACTACTACAACCTTGAGGCGGTGTATTTAATTTGCAAAACTTGCCGCTTCTTTTGTTCCTCAAAATTCGGGAGAGAAAATTAAAGGTATGTTTCTACTTTGCATTCTCTAACACTTTTATAGTGATTGACTACTTGATTCAAGTCTATTGCCATTAATTCGAAATTTCAAAAATAAGTAGTAAACATATATATCCACGTAGCCGTAGCAATGGTGATATTCCTGTAGCTTAAAATTTAGGAAAAGATGCACCAGACACTCACACCCGTACCCATCCTGGCATTTGTTCCTCAGTTCATGCGACTAGGGATGGACCGGAACCACCTAGAACCGGACTGGCAGTTCCCTCATTAAAGTGCTAAAAATATATAATACTTACATGTTGAAGGAAAGTTTTGAATCCACGCCCTCAACTTTACAATGAAACTTAAGAAGAGCTAAATAACCGCTCCAGTTACTTTCTCATTTGTTATATTTTTCTTATTATTAATATTATAATATATGTTTATTTTTCTATAAAATACGTAGTTATATAATATAATTATTTTATACTACATATATTATAATAATATATAAACTCGTGGTCTAATTTACATTAAGTATATTATTAATATAAGTATATTAAATTAAATTAGAGTATATACAAATATAAACTAATTATTGAATTAAAATTACTTTAATTTGAACGGAATCATAATCGGAACCGTGATAGAACCGGAACCGGTGGTTCTGGAACCGTCCCGGAACCTGAACCGGGGGTTCCGGAACAGTCCTGGAACCGTTTCCCCAAGGTTAAGGTTTCGGTTCCACTTTCCATTAAATCGGAACCGGCGATTCTGGAACCGTAACCGACGGTTCCGAAACCGTGGTCATGTCTACTTGCAACATAGCATAAGAGGCATGATTCACGTGAACATAGAAAGATGTGTAAACTTGACCAAGAATTCATATTATAATGCATAAATTACTCATTGATCACCTCCAGCACAGAAATCCCACTAGAAGGGCAAGAGTTCAAACAACTATACAGGGAACTGCAAAATTCTATAGAATTAGGTGAACAAGGAACAACATTAATCCACTCCTTCTCAACCTTCTCTGTGTATGGGTTTGCCGCTGGAATAGCTTCAAAATGGAGTTTATTTATCTGGTTCACTATCTTTTTCATAAAATTTATGGAAAATACCATGTGAAAATCCTCAGACTGATCCAAATCGTTGAAGACTTCCACTGCAACGTTCCCTTTGCACGAATCAACAAGTCCAACTAGTGCTTCTCCATTTTCGCTGCTAAATCTGTTTTTACAAACCTGCAACCGCATTCCAGTACAATAAGTTGAAGTGGATTTCGAGAGTTTAAACCTTGTTAACATCAATCAAACTAAGGGTGCCACGGCCTAAGCAAAACCCAGAATACATAGTGGTCTAGTAGTTAATCCCATTGAGATATTAGATCATGTGGGATGAAAAACCTGCTTTCTACAGTCTCAGCAATCAATATGAAGCCTTAGCTTACCTAAAGTCAGATATCCATAAATATTGGTCTACTAACTAAGGTTTATTTTGAATTATCCCTGCCACACACGCTATTTGGTAGATGTCTTGTAGTTCAATTTCTCTTAAAACATGTATTAAATGATTTAGTAGAGAACTAACCAACCTTTACATACTCCACACCCAGTGTACTGAGATTATCTAACAACTTGTTTGATGACAGTAAGCTTATCACTCCTCCAGATCCCACTGGTGCCTGGAGTATTTCCCATGGCGATTTCATCAGAATCTTGTGCTTTTTGGGATCTTCCAGTGAATTGCTGACAACGGGAAGCTTCTCTTCTTCCAGGAACCAAACCTACAAAAAGGTTTATCAGAAAACAACCATAAAAACCAAAAAAACTACGTGCATCTTGAAACAGTTATGTGCCAGAATTCCAACAAATCAATCCTGTTTGAATTTACAGCAATTCAATCACTTCTTAGCCTTAAGGTCCCCTTGATTGGAAAGCTTAAGAATATTTTTCTCCACAAGGCAAAACGACCATCAAGCATACAACAAACAAACCTTGACTAAATATGCCTAAGTTCCAACTATAATACACCAGAACATGTCTTACCTTATCAGTGTCAAACGAGAAGTTATCCTCATTGGCAAACAACTCTTGAACAGATGTAGTTGTATGAGCTGGAGAAACCAATATCAGTGGTACAAAAGGACGAAGTTCTGTCTGCGGTCAGAAAAAATAAAATCAGATGCGAGTGTCATCAATACTTCCATGATTACTAATAAATTCTTATTTTTTCTTTTCCACATTAAAATGGAAAAGGAGACTTCACCATGCAGTTACAAGGGTGATACTTGTCACTCTCAGTTGGCTATAAGTAAGACATTCTTCAATTTTATTTTATATTTTTACAACCTTTGGTGGCAAGTATACAGAGCAAATAAGAAAGAACTTTAGAAATGACACAACTAGAGTTTCTTGCATTTTCCTTTTGGACACAAGAAATACAAATAGAAGCCAGAACCTACTGATCAGGAAGCATTCATAGCGAACCAAAAATTAAGTGATGCTTCATTTTTTTCTGAAATTCTTTTTAAAAGAACACTAAGTAGTATGATATCCAGTTTTATTGATCCTCTCACTTATTGAAAGTAAAAATGGTTTCCAACAAGCACCTTCACCAATCTTTCGTTTACAGAAAATAGTGCTTCCAGTTCCAGAGGACAGTTACTTGTGTCATTTTTGTCAGAGTCGATAGGTGAGTGTTCAGAACACCCTCCGGGTTCTTTATCATCCTCCAAAATCAAGATGGTGGCAACCTTGCCATGAGATGTCAGGAAAAACCCCTTCTCTTGGTATTTGGAATATAAATCTGACTGCTGCTTGATTCTTGTATGGAAGCATTTCTCCAGTATTTTCAAAGCATTGTTTGAATTCCTAGCACTGAAAAAAGTGGAAACTGCATAAGATGTCAATCTAAATCAGATGCAAAAAAAATAATCAGTGCCCAGCACATTGGGAGCAGAAATTCAGTATAACAACAGGAAAAAATGACAAGAAAGTGAAAGAAGATATAAATGAGGGACTAAATTCTTGCACCAAGAGTAAACTTTAACAACCATGCTGGAAAAAACAAATATGCACTCTAAAAAATCCTCGTATAATCTATCGCAGTCTAAACAGAAACACAATATAAGTATCACCTTAGTTGCAGGTGAAGATAAGGAAAAGTTGTAGCATGAAAAACTCCCATCTCAAGCACACTAAGATGTCATATGGTTAAAATGTCAGAATTCTATGTCTAAAGTACCATGAAGGTGCTAAGTAGCTGATGTATCCCATACTACAACTTCCTCTAACTTAAAACCAGAGCCTTGAGCAATAAACTTTTTAAACATGGATATAAAGGTCAGTATGAAGTATCTTCAACAAAATTCATTGTCTGAATCAGAATATCCTGTTGGGTAGTAATAAAACTACTTCAAATAAAAATGTGAAAGTCACTACAGCTTATATATTCTTTCATGATCACCTTATTTTCTTCAGAAACAGGGTAAAACATGCCACTAAATGATGAAAGAGAGGCAATAGATCCTAAATTCTGTAATAACCTAACAGTGCTAAATAGCCCTGGCAAATTGCCACATTTTCTAGTGATTTAAAGTGAAGTAGCAAAGCTGGATATTGAAATTTCCTTCCTCAAGACAACCACATATCCAATGAAAACCTTGCATAACAAACCATCAATAATAGAATATGACACTGACCTCAATGTATACGTCTGCAATGCTACTTTAAGTAATTTTGAATTCACATCAACAATCTGTTCAGCAAGTAATCTCCCTTGGGACTTCTCTCCATATCCAAAACCATCAAAAACATGTTGCTGTTCCAGTTCACAAAGTTTCTTCTTGGCTGCTATAACACGCTTTTGAAACTTTTTCCTATCTTTCCAGTCCTGAAATGAACAGAACATTTACAGGTCTTAGGAGCACAATGCGCAGCAAGAAATCTCTTTAGAATTGCAGAACATGTAGTTAAGGTGATATCACGGAATCCATTTTAGGACATTACTAAACCTAACAGTGGAACTGCTTGATAGTTGCAAGAGTAAGGCATCAATTGTATCCCTTTTATGGAAATTGGAAATGAAAGAGAAAAAGGTGCACTTAACAAAAATCACCCAATAAAATTTATATAACAAAAACAACTAAAACAGCAGGTGCATTGAAGCTCCCACATGTACAGGTCGAGGAGAGTCAGGTCATTAAGGCCTCGATGTATAAGTCCACAAAGGCCCTGCATCTAACAGGTGCACTAATGCAAAGTCAAATTAAAATTATATAAAAAGAACAACTAAAACAGCCGATGCATTGAAACTCCTACATGTACAGGGTTGAGGAAGGGTCAGGTCATTAAGGCCTCAATGTATATATCACAAATCCTAAGTTTGTCTATAAAGAGCAGATCTGATGTATTAGTGCCTATAATTGATTTATTTTGTGTAACACTAATGGATAGGGCCCACCTGCATCTAACAGATAAAGGGTGCTGATCAAGTGAGGTGAAAAAGGATGGCAAGAATATCAATCACATCTGACTGAAAGTACAAGCTGATAACAATATCAGCTAGAAAAACAGAATTGCAGCAAGGAGCAACTGTTGAACATAGAAAAAAAAAAGGTTGCAGCTGGATAGACTACTTTTACAGTGACAAATACTGAAATCAACCGCTATGTTCTCAGTTGCTCATGAGCTTATAAGGATTGAATAACCAGTGAAAGAATCTAATCAAACTTAAACAAAGGTTCAGTAATACTATCGAAAATACAAATTCTTCCACACAGAAACCAAATAATTTTCCAAAGCATACTAAGGAGAATAAATAATTAACTCCTCACATTCACAGTGCGGAACTCCTAGGTAAGAGTAAAAATAGTCGTAGAAACTTTGGATAAACGAATAGTTTTTTCTATGATGAGAAAGAATACTCCGACATGCTAACTGTTATTTTAGTGAAAAATAAATAAATAAAAAATACTGTGAAAAGTAGTGTCCCTTACAAGCAAGCGCCTTTCTTTTTTGGATCTCTCGTGAGAACGGATATTTAGTTCCAGAAGCCCCTCTGGAGGTGTAATTTGCATCTCTCTCTTGTTTATATCAACATCAGGAACAATTTCTTCAACAAATGGAATCCACACAAGACGGCCATGATTACCTACTTCCTCTTTAGGTTTTCCAGGTTTTTCAACTGATGAACTGACTTCGACATGTAGAAGGTCACTTGCTCCACTATTGAAAACACTAACAACAGTTCCTACCAATTCTCCAGTTTCCTGAGATCATCACATAGATAAGAGATTGGTTATTAATCTAGTTTAACAGTAACAGAACCACAACAAAATCTCTTGACTTCCATTTCAATACTGGATTACTTATGAACTGGTAACAAGTTCAAACTCTTATTTAATAGTTACGATATATTAATCAAAAAGTCTCACATGAAAGTCCCACCTACAACTCACAAGAACCTTCATAACTACAAACTGCAAAAACACAACAAACATCTTGATTTCCCACTTTCTCTTTCAAATCAGTGCATATCCGGATCTTATTGGAGCTAAGACTCAACATTTACAATACACAACCTTATGAATAACTCTCATGCCAACAAGGTCATTAGTATAAAATTCCCCTTCGTCCAACTGAGGTCTATCCTGCTCTGAAACCATTATAGTTGACCCAACAAGTTTCAAACCCTGAAAGAGAAGAAAACAGAAGTTAATATAATTCAACCAAGTTATATAGGATTTTATTCTACCAAGGTTTTCATACAAAGTTTCAGTTGATAGCCAAAAGCGAACTAGAAAAAATAATAATTTTAAATAAATAAAAACAAACCTTGACCTTCTCCCCATATGAATTTTATCCTAGAGTCACTATCACTAGGTTAATTTGTGCATGAATTATGAAAGAGAACACTTTAATGGTGTTCTGATAATGAGATGGCATCAGCATTCCGTGAAACCAATTCCATTTGAAATTCATTCTTGAATTTTTCAAACAAATCATACTGTGAAGAATATTGGATGTATTTACCAAATGTAGTGAAGGTGTGAAAAACAGCAAATCTGCAATAGCATAGGGTAGGGGTACTAATAATCATAGTGCATAATTATGGCACTTTGGTTTCCTTCATACTTAGATCAAATCTGCATATCATTGACAGCTATCTGATGATTGAACAATGAGGCACTGGAACTGCATTCTACAAGGATAATGCAGTTCCAGTGCCATAATGCAGTTCCAGTTCCTCATTGTTCAATCATCAAATAGCTGGCAACAATATGCAGATTTGATCTAAGTATGACTATAGCATCTGCATATGGGGCAAGAAAGGGGGGGAAAATCAAGTATTGCAGCTTCATCAAATAAATCCAGGCAAAATCATTCTAAGTAATGAGTAACAAATAAAATCATCAACAGAGCAATCAAGCCAAGCCTTTGGCACTATCATATCTGCTTTACTTATATAATTCTATGTACTTGGTTTTAGCACAAGATGACCTCACTCAATTGCAACAATGTGATTGACTGCAGAGCTGAGCTCAATAATGCTTTCCTATGACAATTTTCAATTACCTAAATAAAAATTCAGTAAGAACACATCAGAAATATTGGCAACATGCTAGCTACAGTATGCTTTGCCTCATATCAAACAAGATAATAAGGGCAGATAACTATAATGACCTCTAAACTATTTAGATAGTATACTTTTAGCCACTCAACTTTCTTTAATTTGACCACTCAGCTGTTTAAAATTGTCACTTTTGGTCATTTGACAAATTTTAACCATTGGATATGTCAAAATGAGTGGGACCATCCCTTAGATCCAACAATTAAAATTTATCGATATAGCCAAATGTGGCCATTTTAATTAGTTGAGTAGTCAAATTACTACAAAAAGGAAAAAAATTATTTTGAGTGACCAAAAGTATACTATTCAAATAGTTTAACGGTCGCATAAGTAATTTGCCTAAATAATAAATAGCAAAACAAGAAACTCTCAGTGTACCTCATCCACTGTGTCAATCTCATTAAATTTAACTATCCAACCCTGCTGTCCTGTGTTTCCCCTTCCCTCCACCAGCTGAACTTCTCGAATTATCTCTCTCCCAGAAACCTGCTGCCTCAGCCACCTTCTCCCTGGCTAATATATAATATAGCATCTAAATTACAAACATGAAGGAAAAACCAAACTAACCTGTCCAGACAAACTTATATATTCTTCTAACATTTTACTACCTCGGAAAACCGCAGTTCAGGGAAGCCAGTGGTAGGCTTTACCCGCACCTCTCCTTGAAGCCCATGCACACTGCATATGTATCCGATGTCTACAAATCCTGATTGTGTCTGATTTGTTTCAACAACCTCTGCTGTAGCTGTGATTGACAGGTGTAATGAGCTGTGAACTTTCAACAATTATGTATATCTATCAGAAATGTAAAGCATTCACTGCAACATCAAGTTCTTCATAAAGCTTTTTCTTATCCTTCACTGTAGCATCAAGCTCTTTACTTATCCTAATGATTCAATTGCGAACAATCATGGGTAAGAAGATATGGAGGGGAGGGGCTGCAAATTGAGAAATGGTGATGAACAGCATCAATGAAGATGAGCCAATCTCATTTCCCCGAACATATGTTTACATATATGAAGAAATGAATTGATAAACTTAATCTCACTCAAATAGCAATACAAGAGAGAGCAATTCTCCAGAAGCTTTAAAAAAAATAAGAAAAAAAAAAACAGATTAAGTAGTCACGCAATCATATACATATATTCAGCAATCAGCAGCATCAATCTTGCCTCTCAAAAGTAAAATGCTGAAGCTAACCATCTGACAGCATGTGCAAAACATCATTTTCCGAAAGAGGATCATAATTGGACAGATAATAGCCAAAAAAGGGTAAACCAATTTACTAAATTTACAAAAGCAAGACAAGAGAGAGGGAAAATCTTTCCACCTCAGAAAAATAGGTGGTTCACGAGTCCCATTTCACGCGGCAAATATAGAACTGATAAAGGTCAGATGTGTCTTATATATGATTATGAACACGTTAGAACTGCATTAAAAAAAAAATCAGTAGGGAATCATAAAATATGGAAATTTTGAAATTATCGTAGCTGAATTTCCTTCAGGTTCTCCTGGGTAAACTGGGTATAAATTAACATTCCAAGCCAAGAAAACTCCAGAAAACGATGACAAAATTTAACGAGGAAACAAAAAAAGGTTCTAAAATCATTACTAGCCTTCGAAAAATCTCACTACTTCTCAATAAGCACAAAGAGTTTAGATAAACCCAATTCACAACCTATGAAATTACACCCAAAAACTGCGCAAAGTTAACCTCCGAAAATGGAAACGGTCCAGAACGTTTAAAAAAAAAAATCAAAGAAAATGAAAACCCAAATAGGAAAAGAGCCAAAAACGGACAGAGAATAACCTGTACTGTGAAGTGTAAAGAGGGTAGGTTGGGGAACACACACAGAACTGAAGGGAGACTTAGCCGGAAATGAAGAAATGTTCAGAGGCGTTGTTGATTGGTGGCTAAATAGCACTGGACCCCTTTGAGAAGGGGGGCAAGGAAGTGAGGAAAGGAGAAAATTTGAAGAACAGAGGAGACAAGAAGAGCTGTGCATGGCGTTTGTCTTAGATGCTGATTACAAGAACTGGGTTGGGTTAGGGGACAACAGGCAATAGCGAGGTTGCCGAGCGCGAGTGATAAAGCTACATACAACCGCTAAGGAACCATGTACAACACGAGGCATGGAACTGTTAGTTAATGGCATCCCTCTACTGGAAAAATATCTTCATGTCTTCAAGCAGTTTTTTTATTATTTATTTATTTGGAAAATGAATAAATTTATATGGGAAAACTGCAAAAGTGGTCCACAATCTTTACCCTTGTTTCAAATGTAGTCCACAATCTTTAGTAAGTAGCAAATGTAGTCCACAATGTATCCATTTTGTTGCAATTTCAGTCCAAAAACGGAAATTAGACATTGACTAACGGTCAACGGGTTTGACCGTCAGTCAAACCCTCCTAAAACCACTTCACCTCTTTCTTCCAAAACCATTTCTCTTTTCCTTCTCCTAAAACCGATTCTGAGCCTTACGTGTTCTGTCTGACTTCGGCACTCACTGCGTGTGCAAAATCAGGAGCTCTAGAACAAGGGAAATGGATTCACGACTATGTTATGAAGAGGAATTTGCTGACTGTTGATACTTTCATGGGTACCCAACTTGTTGACATGTATGCCAAGTGTGGGTGCATTGACATTGCTGTGGAAGTCTTTGAAGGCATGCCTAAAAGAAATAAGTTCTCATGGGCAGTGATGATCGGAAAGGTGAGGATGCGCGTAGAATCAGAAGAATGATTGGGGAGCGAGGGGTGAAGAAATCCCCAGGTTGCAGTGCAATAGAGATAGATGGGAAGGTTAATGAATTTGTTGCCGGAGATGTTTCACATAACCGTGTAGCTGAAATATATGCGTTGATTCATCTTCTTGAAATACCTGCAATGAGTCTGTATATGCCATCTGTGGTCTGTTATCCTACAACATACATGGTACAAGATTCTTTCAAACTCAAAAAAAAAAAAAAAAAGAGAATTAGTAGTTTCTGGGCCATTCAATCTTGACATTGTTTTGCTATACAACACAAAGAAGAATCATATGTTCTCTTCTATTTTTACCATATATTTACCTTAATCAATCATGTTTTTGCAGCCAAAGCCTCAACAAAGGTTCAAGCCTTGCTGCTGTGGCAGAGCAGAAGAGTATCATAAGTTTGTTAAAACTGAAACTCAAGTTTGTATTGTATCATAAGTGGTTCCCACAGGGAAGGGATCATCTGAGTTTCAAATCATTACATAAAGCCAAACACAACCTTAATCTTAACTAAACAATCAACGAAAATCACAAGAACATTCAGGCGCTGGGAAAATCGATTATATCATAATAAGCAAGCTTATGACTTGACGTCTCTTCTCTACTCTACTACAAGAAGCAGCAGCAATAGCAATAGCACTATAAAACAGAAAATCTGTCCCCTGCACTGCACTAATAAAAATAATCTATATATCACATGCTTGCTGGTTCTTTCTTTCTTTCTTCAAGGAAACAGATTCATTCATAAAATTTAAAATACTCTGTCAGATCAGATGGATAGATACTTGAAACCAACTTTGTGTTTCTCTCTTATTCATTCATCATCTCCACTCCATGCTTGGACAATTATCAGCAGAAAGACCACAGCCCAGAAATATATATATATATATATATATATATATGCTTGTTAAACACAGCCAACAATAAGATAAGAGAAAACCAGGCAAGGCATTGCTCCTTGAAATCAACTCATCATCCTAGGATCTTATCATCTTGTTGTTTTTTGCTTCCGAACTGCTGCAACCCTGTCCACCTGGACCTTTCCCCTCTTGTTTCTGCTACCAGATGCAGACTCACAGCTTGTCTTGCTACAGCTTCCTCCTGAACCTGGTAATATATCCGGCCCAACACTCCCTGCAGAAGGGATGTCCACAGGCTGCCGCCATCATCAAATTCCTATCAGTGAAAAAATCAAAACAAATACCACAGCTTTGAGAATTGTTGTTAGCCGGCACAGGCTCCTCGAGTATCCCAACGGCCTTCCGGACTGCCTCCTCGTGGGCGAACCACTCCTCGTGCACCTTACTGACGCTCCAATTATACCAGCGCAAGAGTGTGCTGGCGGCATCTCTGGAGACGGAGAGGACGGTGGAAACTTTGGTGATGTCATCCTCCTGACGGCGTCGGATGTCCTCCTCCTTGAGGAGGGCGTAATTGTTACAGTCGCTGTGCTTGCGTTGTTTAGTGAAGTTGTCGTCATCATAATCATCGCTGTTGGTCAAGAATTCGTAGCCGTGGCCCGATGAATCATCATCATCGTCAGTCATCGGGGTGGTGGGGGAATCGGTGGTGGCGCCGGCGTGGTAGAAATCATGGTCGTCGTCGTCGGCGGCTGCAGAATCGGTTGTAGGAGAAGGAAAAGAGAAATGGTTTTGAAAGAAAGAGGTGAAGTGGTTTTAGGAGGGTTTGACCGGGTTTGACTGACGGTCAAACCCGTTGACCGTTAGTCAATGTCTAATTTCCGTTTTTGGACTAAAATTGCAACAAAATGCATAGATTGTGGACTACATTTGCTACTTACTAAAGATTGTGGACTACATTTGAAACAAGGGTAAAGATTGTGGACCACTTTTGCAGTTTTCCCAAATTTATATTACAGATGAAATATGTCAATTCTATGTGAGAGGTTATAATTAAGTTGATAAATTTAATGAAAAATAAAAAGTAAAACAAGTTATCATACTTTTTAGGGCAAATGACACCAGTGGCCACCCAACTATTCGCAATGTTCAGTTTTAGCCACTCATCTTTTTCACGTGCGCGTTTGGCCACTCATCTTTCAAAAAAGTGCTTGGGAACCCATTCCGTCCAAAATGAGCTCAAATTAGACGGAATCCGTCCAAAATCTGCAGTAATTTCCCTACTCAAAGAACTATCCACCTTTCTCCTCAATCAGAGTTCTAATTTAGGAGGAGAACTTGAAAGAGAAGTCCAGTACAAAAATACAGAGAAGTCCGAAAAAACTATCCATCTTGATTTCCCGCAGGAAATACACATTTAAGAACATCCCATGCACCTTCACTCCAGACATCATCCAGTACAAAAATACAGCTTCGGTTCTGCAGAAACTCCTTGGCAAATGCACTCAGCCATATGATATCCATGGATGTCGCCAGTCGAGAAGGGATTGATTCATTCATTTCATCAAGTTCAGCCGACAAGTCCATGGATTCATTCATTTTTGGGTGCACTGATGCCGACAAGTTCAGCTTCTTCAATTAGAACTCCATTCCTTAAGCTCAGAAACTTCCTCCTCTTTGGCTTCAGCATCTCTAACGAAACCCCTAATGCTTCCCAATTCATCCCTGATGAACTGGACTTCTCTTTCAAGTTCTCCTCCTAAATTAGAACTCTGATTGAGGAGAAAGGTGGATAGTTCTTTGAGTAGGGAAATTACTGCAGATTTTGGACGGATTCCGTCTAATTTGAGCTCATTTTGGACGGAATGGGTTTCCAGGCACTTTTTTGAAAGATGAGTGGCCAAACGCGCACATGAAAAAGATGAGTGGCTAAAACTGAACATTGAGAATAGTTGGGTGACCACTGGTGTCATTTGCCCTACTTTTTATGCTTTTGTTCTACTATATTTTAAAATAATTTCTTAACCCTCTATAATTTATCTTAGAGGGAGTGTAATGAAATGAATAACCTTTCTACTCTTATATAAACGAAAAAATCGCACTTTTGATCCTTATTCTTTGTCCTTGTGGTGCTTTTGGTTTTTTTTTTTTTTTTTTTTTTTTTGCACTTTTGCACTTTTGCACTTATTATAACTGATCGTCGACGGTTTTACGAGCAATCACTTTAATATGTATGTTGAACTTCATAGCCTTTTTAGCTTCCAGACCTATATTGGGAGGTGGGATTTGGCTGAGCATCAGGGCAAACAACACGGATTGCTTGAAGTTCCTTCAATGGCTGCTACATGGTTGTTTTAGTGGCCGGGATTGCCAAGGCTGGTTATAGGAACACTTGTAGGCTATGTTTGTCATCATATTTGTTCTTATTGGGCTTGTAGTTTTTGCTTATGTTGTGACTAAAAGAGGACAAGGAAACCTATTTTGAACAGTGTTTACCAAAAATATTATTTAGTCATGTTGCCCGGAATAGAGTCACTAGTGATAGTGACTAGTCAAAATTCACATTTTTGTGGGAAGTTGAGGAGGAATACAATGGAAATCCTGAAATAACTGATGAAATGTTTTAATTGAGAAGGCTCGGTCCTATTCAAGTATGAATCAAAGTCTTCTTTTTAGGAACAACCCTTTTGGTTAGAGTGGGCATCTTCAACAATAAACTTTAGAGTAATGTTTCCAAGTTAACAATCCAGTGTTTCAAGGTTATTTTTTTAGTTTTTCAGACCGTGTGGCTAAATTTTAACTAACATATATCTGATTACGAAGAAAATATTATTTGGCTTTGTTCTCTTTCATTCCTTTCTAGGAAAATCACATGTTGTTCCAACTAAAATTTAATAAAGAAAAACACATTCATTTTTTTATTTTTTATTTTTTATTTTTTTAAACGCATTTATTTTCTACAAAATTCAAATTTTAAATTTTAAAATTCCATCAAAATCTTTACTCGCATTTTTTTCAAAAAATAACAACATAATCATTACACTTTTTTTCCTCTCTCTTACACAATTTCCAAGAAAATAATTCACTCTAAAAAAAAGGGGACATGTTATTTACATGACCCATTTTACTATATGCACGACACTTTTTAAATTTTTAAGTAGTGAAAATACAAAAATATCCCCACTTTAAATAATGGACTTTTTTTTAAAAAAAAAACACCATTGTTGCCGGCAAGAAGAAAACCTTCTTGCCGGCGACCATGGCCGACTAAAAAGAAAAAAATTTAAAAAAGAAAAGAAAAGAGGACCTTTGCTGTCCTACAACCAAGGTTTCCCAGACCTTCGCTACAGGACAACAAAGGTTCCCAGACCTTCGCTGCCCTGTAGCGAGGGTCCTCTTTTTCTTTCTTTCTTTTTTTCTCTTAATTTTTTCCTCTTTTGGGCGAAAAATTGCAGAACTTCAGTTCTACTTCTGCAATTTCCGTCGTCGTCTCCAATTTTCAGTCGTCGTCTCCAATTTTCCGTCATCGTCTTCGAGTTGTCTCTGATTTTCCGTCATCGTCTTCGAGTTGTCTCTGATTTTCCATCATCTTCTTCAGTCCATTCGGTTGACGAGGAGAAGTTTTCACAAGTTTTCTTTTACTTTTACTGAAAGGCAATTTTGTATTTTCAGCAAAGAAAATTTTTAAAATGTGTCATGCATTAGTAAAATGTGTCATGTAAATAAAAATTTTCAAAAGAAATTTCTTTATGAAACAAAAAAATTTCCCAACTTGGTCACTAACGAACAGAGCCTAATCACTAAATCATCACGCTGATGTGGTGATTATTAACCACTTAAATTACCATTTGGATTTTTGTTTACAACTCAACAGTTACTCAGCATCATCATTTCCAATTCTCCATTGCTTCCCTTTTTCAAAGCACCACAAACCCACGCCACTATCCTCTACTCGCCTCAACACAGCTGCCACCTCCTCCTCTCACCTAAGCATCAGCACCACAAACCCCCCCCCCCCCCTCCCCCCAACCTATTCCCTCACCCAAGCACCACCACCTCAAACCCACCACACCCAGCACCAAAATAACAAAACCACCTCACCTACTTTCTTTACCCTAGCACCATCACCACATTGATTTTCATATATATTTAAGTAGATTTCATGTATAAATTTATTAGAATTCATTGTACTAATTTATTTTAGTATAAAATATATAGGAATAGCAAGATAGCCCAAATTTTAACTACACTTTTGAAATTAATCTCAACTTCTCATAAATAAAATATGGACGTCATTCTCTAGTATTCTGGTAGATTTGTTTTCTTATTTTGGAACTGTTTGGTGGATGAATTAGAGAGGGGAGGGCTACGCGGGTGTGTGGTGGTGATAGAAAATGAGGAGTTGGATTTTATTATTTTTTTAAACACTTAATATTCAATTCCAACCATTAAACCTAAAACCCTATCCCTTCCTCATAACCACTCACGTCTCTCTCCTTTCGGGCAATCAAGTAGCATTAAATCAATTCCTCCATCTGTTTCCAATCTTAAGCCCCTCTTGCACTTTGGATCATCTCCAGTCAAATTCATTGTCACCCCCCACTCACATCTCTCTCGCTCCATCGGATCTCGCCGCCGCTGCCTCCATCGCCTCACTCTCCATGTCGACTATGACTCTGAACTCCCATATACATATCAAAAGGCGCTCAAGGAATGACATCCCAATTCCAATTTCGAGCAAATTTTCTGCTAAATTCAACCCGTGTGCTTTCCTGGGTCAGGATCTGGGTTGCAAATATGGATTTTCGGTTGCAGATCTCGTGCCCTCAAATTTGGTTGCGGTGGTTGTAGGTTTTGTCGAGCTGGGTTGGGTTTTCTGGCGTTATCTTCATCTTGTTTTTTGAATTATTGAGATTTGTTTTTCGGGTTATATGATTTTTGTGTTATTTTTTTATGGGCTGTGAGATTTTTTTTTCTTGCTGTGATGATTTCTTTCTGTTTTACCTGTGATGTTTTTGGCTGATATTATTTTTGAGTTTGTGTTTCAAATTGGGTTGCAGTCGGTGTAGATTTTTTGATTTCCTATAGTTTTAATCGGGTTCAATTTGTTTGAGGAGAGATTCAACTACGGGTAGGGTCCTGTCAATGGCAAGGCGGAGCAAAGGTTGCAACTAGGAAGCCGTAACTGGGAAATGGGTAAGGCGAAGCAGAGGTTGCAACTGGGAAGCACTAACTGGGAAATGAAGAAGGATAAAAAGAGTTATTGTTGTTGTTGCATTTTTGTCAAGATTTTCTCCACCTCTTTTAATGTTTGAGACTCATTAACCTTGGTAGGGAAGAGGATTAGGTGGGTTTGAAAGGAATAGAGCAGATGAGTAATTAGATTGGCTTAATTTGAATTGTGGGATTACTTTGGTTTAAATAAAATAGAAAAAAGGAAAAAAAAATATAAATCATTAAGTAATAAGAATATATAAAATAAATTAAAAATTGAAATTTTATAAAAGGAAAAAAATAGAAATTAAGAAATATATGAAAAACAGTTTTTAAGCTTTAATTAATTTAAAGCAAGAAATAGGAAAAATTAAATTTATAAAAATCTATATGGAATTAAAAGAGACAAAACAATGTTTATATTGGTATATTATTTTATTAAGGGTAAATATGTCATTTTTATTAATGATAAACATGGCATTTGTTAGTGAGGGTAAATTTGTCATTTTATTAAAAAAGTAATGAAAAATAGTTGATTTTTTGGTTTGACCATTAAATGTGACGAAAATTCCTAAACATACAACATTCGAAAAAGTATAGGGGGAGTCATTTGTAGCTTTATTTTTTAAAAGAGGTGATGCATAACTTTCGCAAACCACATGGGGGTTTTGAGGTGTTTGCCCGACGGGTTATAATAGAATTGAGGGCGAAGAAGCTTTGTATGTTGGGAGAGAAAACATACAAAGCATAACTCTTCTATTCTGTAGTCCTCCACATTTGTTTAGAATAATGCGTATTTTCGTGGATTAAACCACGTTAAATTGTTGTGTTTTTCTTTTATATTTTCAATTTCGCTGCAATGTTCTTGTTGGGATATTTCTTCCAACAAATGATTTAAATATTCTAAAGGGTATTTTTCCTAACAAGTGGTATCAAAGCCAGTAACCAGAAGTGGAAAATCAGAGACAGGAAGAGCTAGAGCCAGAAGAGAAAAATCATAATCAAATTGAAGAAGAGTCGTGAAAGTCTCCTTGTGAGGGGAAGTATTGTTCGTGGGTGGCGTCTATATTTTAGGCGTAGTGTTCAGCGTTAAAAGAAAAACTTTCTGGCTTGTTTTTTTAGTGTTTTTTTTAGATAAAATCACTAATTTATTGTGGTTTTCCAACTCAAATCAAGAAAGAGTTTGCTTTGCCAATTTGGGTCTAGTAAAATATTCGATGATTCCTAACTAGTTGTTGGTCAGTGACATAAAGCAAATATGTGTGCTTAATGTTGCAGCTTGTGGATTAGATTGTAAGTTAAAACAAGTCAAAGTTGATTGTTGATTTGTGTAGGGTTCAGTGTTTCGAAGAAGAAAAATAGAAGGTGGGAATTTGGAGCTTGTTGTCTTCCGTCGCCGACTACAATTTGATTGTAGTGAATTGGTTTTTTTAACTTGCAAAATTGGAAAGTCATCTTGCTTCTGTTGGCCGTGCAATCAAGGTTTGGTCTTGATTAGTTATAATTGATAGTAGCAAGTTTATTCTAGTCTATATGCATTAGCTTAGTTTTTCTAATATTTTTAATCCAACAAGTTTTGAGTCGGGAAGAAGATGTCTGATAAGAAGTTTGAAACTCCACTCTTCGATGGGAAGACGAATTTTATGATTTGGAAGTGCACGATTCAATATTTACTTGTGCAGGATAATCTTGATCAAGCTATTGAAGATAATAAAAAATCCGCAGGGATAAGTGATAGAAATTGGGATACGATGGAGAAGCAGGCAGTTAGTACAATTCGACTTGCACTTACTCCAGAAATTAAATACAATGTTCTGAAAGAGAAAACACCGAAGGGGATTCGGGACAAGTTGGAGAGCATATATGTGTCGAAGTCACTAACGAACAGGCTGTGCAAGAAGATGGACCTCCACAGTTTAAAGATGAATGAATGAGGAAATATTCATGACCATGTGAATGTGTTTAATCAGCTAGTATGCCGACTTCAAAACACAGAAGAGGAAGTCGAAAATAAAGAGTAGGCTTTGTTGTTGTTGTCTGCCTTGCCATTATCTTATATACTGGTTGTGCAAATAATATTTGTTGGGAGAACAAGTTTGACATTGATGATGTGATTACACAATTGAAGGACAATGAGAAGATAATGGGGAATCAGATTATGCCTGGAGGAGAGGAAGCACTAGCGATTGCAGAGAGTTTGAAATGAGGGAGAAGTGACATTCGTGGAAGATCTCAGCCGAGAGACTACAGTAATTTTGAGTGTTATTACTGTGGAGAGAATGATCACATCCAATAAATAAATTTGTCCTATGATGAAAGAGGACTCGAAGAGTTTGAAGAATATGAAGAGAAAGGGAAAAGAGAAGATAGACGACTCCGCAAGTAGAACTATTGTGCATGATGATGATGATGTGTTAATGATGAAGGATACTAAGTCAAGCAACTCATGTTGAGTAATGGATTGTGTAGCATCTGCACACATATGTAGAGATATATATTGTTTTGATACTTTGCAGGCTGATGGAGATTTTGGGCACATCGTTGTGGGAATTGGTCAGAAGATGAAGACTGAGGGTGTTGGTAACAAACTTCTCAAGACTTACAATGGTGCTGTGAGAAAAATATTGACTGAGGTGAAATATTTGCCTACTTGTGCTGATAACATAATTTTGTTGGGTAGATTATGTTCTTGTAGATACAAATTCATTCGTGATGGAGAGTTCTGCAAACTATTCAAAGAAGATGAGTTGATGCTGCAAGGAGCGAAAAGTAATCATCACCTAGTTTATGTTAGTGATTAGAAATTTCCCAACCGGAGAAGTCATTTTTGGAGGAGAAACGATGCGTATTCAGAAGCTGAAATTTCACCTCTACCATCGATAGGTTACTAGGCTGGGAGAGGACAACCTATTGTTCCTGCTCCTCTTTCTTCGCTTCGGCCACAAAGAGATTCCTCTCAATAGTGCTTTTTGAGGCTCGACTCTCAGACTCTCCCCCCTGAAGATCCAAAGGGATCCAGTGTCCAACTACCGACTCCTTCTGGAATTGCTGCTGGTTTGGCTATAGCTCTCTCTGTTTCTGGAACTGTAAAAGGGTTGGGGTCAGTAATTGAAAAACTTCATTTAAGCTTTTTTCGATAAAGCAAACAATTCGTTCCGCTTTTTTTTGCTTGTCATTGAATTGGAAGCCACAGGTACCAGTAAGTTACTATATATTTTTTTTACCTAATGGCATCGGCAAAAAGTTTCCTACGGCGAGTTCGAGCAGAAGGCACAGCTTGGTAAATAAAGGACTCCTTTTGTTTAGCGATCAATGGATCAAGACTCAGAACACTTTTAAAATGAAAATATTACGTGGGACAATTAGAGGTCTTGTACTGAGTTTGACATTCATACAGAGGAGTTGAAGCCGAAGAAGAAAAAACAAGTCTCATTCTATGATGATGTTGTTGCACATTGGATTTTGAGACCAGGGAAGATTTGTTGTGGTATCTCCTCAAAATTCTAATACAATTAGTATTGGGCCAGACTTTCTAATTCTGAATAGATTAGGAAACTAAGCTCAATATGATTTTACTAGTTTTATTATAAATAAACGTTATTTGTAATAAACCAGAGCAGAGCAGAGAGAGTAGCAGAAAAATCTCATTCTACACAGAGAGGGTGCTAGAAAGAACGGTAAAGAGACGGGTTCGAATAGAATTGAGGGCAAAGGGGCTTTGTATGCTAAGAGAGAAAACATACAAAGCATAACTCTTCTATTATGTAAATCTCCACATTTGTTTGAAATAGTGCGTATTCTCATGGATTAAATCACGTTAAATTGTTGTGTTTTTCTTTTATGTTTTCAATTTCGCTGCAGTGTTCTTGTTAGGATATTTCTTCCAACAAGTGGTTCAAAGATCATCAGGGTATTTTTCCTAACAATTACCACATCAGCTTGATAATGTGATAGTTATTAGCCATTTAATAACTCTTCTATTATGTAAATCTCCACATTTGTTTGAAATAGTGCGTATTCTCGTAGATTAAACCACGTTAAATTGTTGTGTTTTTCTTTTCTATTTTCAATTATGCTGTAGTGTTCTTGTTGAGATATTTCTTCCAACAAGTGGTTCAAAGATCATGAGGGTATTTTTCCTAACAATCACCACATCATCTTGATAATGTGATGATTATTAACCATTTAATATTGTCTCCTAATTACGACTAGAAACCCCTCTGATCATGAAGACTGAGGGGATCGAGTGGTATGCAGCTGTCGCCGTCAGTCTTCGAATGCGGCAAGGATCGAAGGATGCTGCAAGAAGAGAATAGAGTAGAAAGAGATAAAGAAAAAAAAAATTGCGGCCAGATGTGAGCAAGAAAGGAAGAGACGGCAGAGAAGTGGTGGAGAATTGGAAGATAAGAGAAGTGGTGGCCTAGAAGAAATAGTTTTTGGCCCATAATTTTTTGGTTAGTTTTTTGTAATTGTTTCTTGACCTCCAAGTTTAAAAAAAAAATTGCATTGTGACCCCAAATAACTGGTAAAATCATCAACTGCCTGTCATATGAACCAAAAGTGCCACCAGGAGAAAGAACAAAGACTAAAAGTGCGATTTCCCTTATATAAACTATTACTATTCTTCTTGTATAACAACTGTCTCTAACAACCACAAAATAATAATGGAGATTGTATATGGCATTGTATATTAATAAACATCAAAACACATTTTTTATTTTATGATAAACTTAGGGGCCGCTTGGTTGGATGTATTTGAACTCTGCAATGGAAGTCACTTGGTAATGAATGCGATTGATTGTACTTGGTTGGATGTAATGGGAATCAAAATTCCTCAATCAATTCCTTAATTCCAATACATAATCCCCCTATGTATTCACCCAACCCCATTGAGGACTACCAAACCCTTTTTTTTAATACCCAAAAAGCCCCTCAATTTTTTTGAAGAGTTAGTAACTCTATTTTTTTTTTCCAAAAATGCCCTTACTTCTAATAACTTTATTACTTCACTTTCTCTCTCTAAATATTTTTCTCTCTCTAACTTTATTACTTTATTTTCTCTCTAGATATTTTTCTCTCTCTAACTTTATTACTTCACTTTCTCTCTAAATTTTTTCTCTCTCTAACTTTATTACTTCGCTTTCTCTCTCTAAATATTTTTCTCTCTCTAACTTTATTACTTCCCTTTCTCTCTCTAAATATTTTTCTCTCTCTAACTTTATTACTTCACTTTCTCTCTAGATATTTTTCTCTCTCTAACTTTATTACTTCACTTTCTCTCTCTAAATATTTTTCTCTCTCTAACATTATTACTTCACTTTCTCTTTCTAAATGTTTTTCTCTCTAACTTTATTACTTCACTTTCTCTCTCTAAATATTTTTCTCTCACTAACTTTATTACTTTACTTTCTCTCTCTTTTGTTACCTCACTTTCTCTCTCTAAATATTTTTCTCTCACTAACTTTATTACTTTACTTTCTCTCTCTTTTGTTACCTCACTTTCTCTCTCTAAATATTTTTCTTTCTCTAACTTTATTACGTCACTTTCTCTCTCTAAATATTTTTCTTTCTCTAACTTTATTACGTCACTTTCTCTCTCTAAATATTTTTCTTTCTCTAACTTTATACTTCGCTTTCTC
Source organism: Leptodermis oblonga (assembly GCA_016801395.1). Lineage (NCBI taxonomy): Eukaryota > Viridiplantae > Streptophyta > Magnoliopsida > Gentianales > Rubiaceae > Leptodermis > Leptodermis oblonga. Next base: position 31,179 of record VMRK01000297.1, read on the forward strand.
TCTCTAAATGTTTTTCTCTCTCTAACTTTATTACATCACTTTCTCTCTCTAATATTTTCTCTATTTAGCTTTATTACTTACTTTCTCTCTCTAAATTTTTTTTTCTCTAACTTTGTTACTTCACTTTGATTTTTTCTTAATATAGTTGAAAGGGTAAAAATTGGAATTTTAACTGATTTTGATTGCTAATGATAAGCTAAACCAAGCACTATCAATTACAATGATACATATTACACAATTTTAATCAAGCACAATTGACTACTCAATCATTTTTATTGCCATTGACCCCTCAATCATTCCCAGTGTCAATTCCATTGAGGAATTTCTCCCAAGCGCCCCCTTAATTGTTATCAATTTCAAAGCACAATTTTACATTTACAATACACAATTATTATTATTATTATTGTTTTGTGCTTTTTTTAATTATTATTGTTTTGTGCTTTTTTTACATTTCAAATGAAAAATTTTTAGTATGTTAACATATATCTTTACAAAATGTGACCCCATACAAAATCCATTTTGTCATTTCTCAACCTTTATTAAAAAATAACACTTGTGGTACTTGACGAATTTGAACTTGTTATTTTTGAACTGAAAAGTGGTACTCATAAAAATGAAAACTTTATTATAGTGATACTTGTCTACTTTATGACACAAAGACATACTTATTATACCAAAAAAAAAAAAAAAAAAACACTTTTGATGCTTGTAAAGTTTGAGAGAGATACTCTTGAACCAGAAAACAATTCATGTCAAATGAAATTTAATACATGTCAATTTTATACAAAGACATATTTGCGATACTTGTCGATTTTGAGAGTGTTACTCTTGATTTGAAAATTGATACTTGTAAAATGAAATTTTTTTATACAAAGTAATACTTTCAAATATGAAAGTGTTATTTTTAAATAAAAAAGCGATACCCGTACAATGAAACTTATTATATAAAATAACACTTGTGACTCTTGTCAATTTTAAAAGTTTGGGAAAATTTTGGTGAGGGGAGTGGACCTTTTAAAATAATAAGTGTTATTTGCAGGGATTATTTTACTAAATGCAGGTACCACTTAAAAAAAAATTTGTGATGAAAAGACATAACTAACCTTTACACTCAAACATGTTACAAACTGTGTTCCTCTCCTTGGTTTTTTTTTTTTTTTTTTTTCCTTTTTCCTGCACTATGTCCCTCTCCTTTTTCTTCCAAACATCCACCAAAGGATATATGTGTGAGTGTAAGGATATTTTTGTATTTACACTCTTAAGTGATACATGCATTTAGTAAAATGGTCCTTACAAATAACACTACCTTTCAAACTTTATAAACATAGAGAGTAATTTTTATATAATTGTTAATAAGAGTAAGAACAATAAATTTTTAGCTGAAAAATAGAGAATAAAAATAAAGGACGAAATACAAAAACAATGAGGTTTGTTAAAAGAATAAAATAAACCTCCAGTTTTTAAAAGATACAAATTAAACCATTAGCTAAATAAAATAATTTTGACTACAAAATTTGCAAATTTCTAGACAAAATACCCTATGTATCATTGGTTCATATTTATATCTATAACAATTCCACTATTCCTTTCACAGCACACACCTACACTCCAAACCCAATTTCTTCACCTCCCCAACCCCCCCCCCCCCCACCCCCCCCCCCCCAACCTTTTTTTTTTTTTTTTTTTTTGCTTTTTAATCACAAACTCAATTCCTTCAATCACGTAGAAGAGCACCCTTCACTTTTTTCTTTTCTTTCTTTTTTTTCTTTCGTTTCTTTTCCCTTCACTGGCCATATCATAGGGGGAGACTTAGGCTATGTTCTTTTCCGAACATAATCAGGAAAATTATTACTTTTTTCTCAAAAATATTACACAAGAAACAATATTATTTTTACAAAATTCACAATTCAAATTTAAAAATTCCCTCTAAATTCCCACTCACATAAATTATTACACTTTTTCTTCTCTTTCCTATACAAATCCCTAAAAGAAATTCCCTCCAAAATAAAATTCTTTCTTAACCAAAAAATTTCTTATCTATAGTACTAAGAGAACAGAACCTAAGAGGCTGACGGGAGAGAATCTCGTAAAGAAAAGAAAGGAAGAAAAAGTGCAGGGCTGCTGTTCTATGTGAATGAAGGATGAATTGGCTTTGTACGTGGGGCAAATGGAATGGTACTGTTTGCTGCCAATGGTGCAAAGGTTATTTTTGTCTATAGCCTTGCAAAATTTTCAGTTAAAATTATTTTACTTAGTTAATGTTTAATTTGTACCTTTTAAAAGTTGGAGGTTTATTTATTTTTTTAAAATAAAGATAGGAGTATTTTTTGTATTTAGCCCAAAAATAAATTAATGCAAAAATAGGGGTAAAAGAGAAAATTTGCGGACAAATGCATAACCCCAACCTCGATCTCTCTTTTCCCCCCTTTCCAATTATCATTTCCGTTTCGATAGTGTTTGTCCGTTTTAGTCTCTTTCTCCATCTGCCGTTTGTTCTTTTCCTAGTGGAAATTTCTCCCTGTTTTGTGCTGCTTCTTTTTTTTTTTTAATTAAATCGGAATTTCCTCTTCTACAGCCAGTGTTGTACGGCGGTTCTTCTTCTTGCGGACGATACTGTTGAAGAACAATCCCAACTGTTGAATGTCGAGGTGTGAACTTTGATTTTCTTTCTCCTTTTTTTTTTTTTTTTGTTGGTGGTGGTGGCTAGTCAAATTCGAGCATGTTCTAATTTGAAATGTTGAATTTCTTTATGCTGTAATTTTGTAATTTTAATTGATGAACTTCGATTTGTGGAAATGGGTTCTTAGGAAAGCAATGATTGAAGAAATTATTATAATTTTGTACTTTTATTCTCTTTAATCAATCATTGAAGAAAAAATAACTTGTGCATACTATGTGTTTGTGGAATTATTAGGAAAGCAAAGCATATTGTTTAATCTTTGTGGTTGCTTCCTTTTTGTTTATTCTGTGTGGCATGTTTACTGATAACGTTAATACTAGTGGATTGATTTTTTCATCTGGGAACTTACAACATTAGGAAGTGCATTAGAATGTTATAGAAATGGTTAAGAATATGAATTTCATATTGGTTGTTGCAGAAGTTCATACATAGGCATTTGAGTGCCTTCCCAGTAACTAGGTGGATGCAAAGTATGATAATGATGTTCATGAGGAGACTGAGCTGTGTGCCCAGTCAACACCTCCTTGTTATGAAGAATGATGAGCATGAGATTTTGTTTTGTGCATTTCTTGCTAGTGAGCTGGCTAAGAAATATAATTTGTCTATGTGAAACCATTAAAACAATGAGTTGTTCAGAGTGCTCTGTTTCAAGCATACTGAAGGACTTATTTGGCTGTGATTTATGGAATAGATAAATGATAAATTGGACTCAAGTGTGGGGTGATTAGGAACAGGCATTTCAACATTGATGTACAAAATTTGCTAACTTATGTGTATATGTGTGTATTTCAGCAAATGAGTGGATGAAGTAGTGAATCATTTTTTGTGTTCAAATGGAATAAACATTATAGGTGTCATTGATGATGATAAAATAGATAGCTCCTACATTGTGGAGATTTTTATATAAAAATGTTTTAATTTATATTTTTCTAATGATTTTAAAGTTAAGGGTAAAATTATAATTTTAATCAATTCCCATTCAAAAATATTTACCATCCAAGCATCAACAATGGAAATCATAACCATTCCAGGACCACAACCAAGCAGTGATAATAAATCTACGATACCCATTACCATTGCATGTTTCTATCTAGCCCATTACCATTTCAATTCCTATTTGTAAACCAGGCAGGCCATGAATTCTTGATTTATGGTGTTTTTATATCTGCAAATTCAAAATTACTTGGTAGTCTGTTCAAAAATGCAGTAGACATCATTTAAGATTTCTGAGGCCTGAATTAATATACTCTTTGTCTTTTAGATCATTTGTTTTGTACATGGAGTTGACAACCTGATGTCTTTGTAGGTTATTTTAATGTAAAGATTGAGAGAGGGTATTGGAAATTTGAGACGTAAGAATGTATCAGTGGAGAAAATTTGAATTCTTTGAGGGTAAATATGGTGGAAAGGTCTCATTGCCGGAAGAAATTGATGGCACAATCCAGTGTTGTTCTAGTGGCAGAGGTAAAGTCGTATTGGGATGTGATGACGGCAAGGTTTCACTACTGGATCGTGGTCTCAAGTTCAATTATCAATTCCAAGCTCATTCTTCCTCTGTTCTTTATCTCCAGCAACTTAAGGTAACCCAAAATTGTTATGCTCTTTAACATTATTCTTGTGTTTTGTTCCTGGGCTTTCCAATTGTTTTCTAAAGCTATTATGGGTTCTGAAATTTGTAAAAGGAGAATGCGTTGACCTCAAAGTGACTTTTATTTTTATTGCTCTGGCAGCAAAGGAATTTTTTGGTGACTGCTGGGGAAGACGAGCAATTATCTTCGCAGTTTTCGGCTGTGTGTATGAAGATTTTTGATCTTGATAAGATGCAGGAGGAGGGACCAAGTACATCAACTCCTGATTGTGTTCAGATATTGCGAATATTTACAAACCAGTTTCCTGAAGCAAAGGTATGCACTTTGTGTATCAGCAACTCCCATGTATTTGTTGCATGTTCTAGATTCTACTATATTGAGAACAATTTTGTTTGCAGATAACATCATTTTTAGTTTTGGAGGAAGCTCCACCCATACTATTAGTTGCAATTGGATTGGAGAATGGTTGTATATATTGCATTCAAGGTGACATCACTCGTGAGCGTATCAAGCGATTTAGGCTTCAGGCAGATGTTGGTCAGCCGGACAAAAGCCAGTCTTCCATTACTGGTCTACAGTTTCGCGTGGATGGTCCAGCTCTTCAACTGTTTGCGGTTACTCCAAGTTCAGTACATTTGTTTAACTTGCATACTCAACCACCTAGTGGTCAAATTATTGATCACATTGGATCTGATGTTCCTAGTGTTGCAATGAGTGATCGATTGGTTTGTCTTTCTATTACTTTTTGTCTTATTTCTCCTATTATTGTCTTATTATCATTCAATTTCTGTCTGAACATTTTCATGTTATGTAACTACCCTTGCAGGAACTGATCATTGGTCGACCAGAAGCTATATATTTTTATGAAGTTGATGGCCGAGGTCCTTGTTGGGCCTTTGAGGGTGAGAAAAAGTTCCTTGGATGGTTTCGCGGTTATCTTCTTTGTGTTATTTGCGACCAAGCTACTGGAAAGTATTCTTTCAATGTTTATGATCTGAAAAATAAATTGGTTGCGCACAGTGTTCCAGTAAAAGAAGTTTCTCACATGCTCTGTGAATGGGGTAATATAATACTCATTATGAAGGATAAATCTGCCATATGTATTGGTGAAAAGGATATGGAAAGTAAATTAGACATGCTTTTTAAGAAGAGTCTCTATACAGTTGCCATTAATATTGTACAGACACAGCAAGCTGATGCTGCTGCAACTGCTGAAGTGTTGAGGAAATATGGAGATCATCTGTACAGTAAACAAGAATATGATCAGGCAATGCATCAATACATAGACACTATTGGTCATCTTGAACCCTCATATGTTATACAGAAGTTTCTGGACGCCCAAAGAATTTACAACCTTACCAATTACTTGGAGAAGTTGCATGAGAAAGGACTTGCTTCAAAAGATCACACTACTCTTCTTTTGAACTGTTATACCAAATTGAAAGATGTTGACAAGTTGAATCTTTTCATCAAAAGTGATGATGGTATCGGTGAAAATAGATTTGATGTAGAGACTGCCATAAAGGTGTGCCGAGCAGCTGGTTATCATGAGCATGCAATGTATGTTGCCAAAAGGGCTGGGAAGCATGAATTGTACTTAAAGATATTGCTTGAAGATCTGGGCAGATATGATGAAGCATTGCAATATATAAATGGCCTTGAACCAAGTCAAGCTGGTGCAACTGTTGAAGAATATGGAAAAATTCTAATTGAGCACAAGCCTGCAGAGACAATTGATATACTTTTGAGGCTTTGTACTGAAGAAGAATCAACCAAAAGGGGCTCAAGTAATACATATGTGTCTATGTTGCCTTCCCCTGTTGATTTTATTAATATCTTTGTTCATCATCGCCAATCACTTATGGACTTTCTTGAAAAATACACTAGTAAAGTGAAGGACTCACCTGCTCAAGGGGAAATCCACAACACACTATTAGAGTTGTACTTGTCACATGACCTCGACTTCCCATCTATTTCTCAGATGAACGCCAGTCAACATGGGGATATTACAGCAGGAAAGGCATCTAGTTCAGCTGTACTTTCTAATGGACAGTCCAGTGGGAAAGCAACTAATGATCAAACAGATGTAAATGGGGGAAAAGAATGTTATGAAAGACGTCAAAAGGGTCTAAACTTGCTTAAGAGTGCATGGCCACCAGAACTGGATCAACCATTGTATGATGTTGACCTTGCTATAATTTTGTGTGAAATGAATTCTTTCAAAGAAGGGCTTTTGCATCTCTATGAGAAGATGAAACTCTACAAGGAGGTTGTTGCCTGCTACATGCAAGTGCAAGACCACGAGGGCTTGATTTCATGTTGCAAAAGACTTGGGGATGTGAGAAAGGGTGGTGACCCCTCTCTTTGGGCTGATGTGCTCAAATATTTTGGTGAACTTGGGGAAGATTGTTCAAAAGAAGTTAAAGAAGTTTTGACTTACATTGAAAGGGATGACATTCTACAACCTATTGTTGTTCTTCAGACACTTTCTAGGAATCCATGTCTCACTCTCTCTGTGATCAAGGATTATATTTCTCGCAAGCTAGATTATGAGTCAAAGCTAATTGAAGATGATCGAAGAGCGATTGAGAAGTATCAGGTTTGGGATCTTTTATATTTCTGGATATTTTCTTGCTGTTAATTTCTTCAGTGATGCATTTTGTATCTCTATCTCTGAGTGATATATAAGTAGGAAATTGAACAAATGGCATGGATGCAACAGTTACTGGTTGTTAACTCTATTTCCTTGTTCCCTTCTCTCTTTTTACTGCAGAGGTGAGTTGAATTTCCTCAGACCTCACAAGCCTCTTTGTCCTGACTTTAGTCCTTGCATCCTAAGCCCAACTCTCCCCAACTTTAGGTTATGCACTTCTAGAAACATAGTTAGTACAGGGCCCCTTGTATTTCACAAATTATTGTTACAAACTAGTTAGGTTGATGATGGCTTACTTGTATAAAGCAGTTGTTTCTGTAGTGAACATCCTACTCACATGAATGTTTAGCGACCTATGTGACCATAATGGAATTTTTTTTTTGTTCATGTACAGTTCATGGACCATAAATAAGTTTCTGTGTCAAAGGTCTAGTGATACACTTCTTACTAAAGGTTTTATTGCTACTGATTTTTGGTGCATAACAATAAGTGGTACCCTGGTTGAGCCCTACTATTTGTTGAGGTTGTTGCAGACTTGTGAGTTTAAAGATTGTGTGTAGTTGTGAGAGGTAGACCAAAAAAGACGAGAAAATTAGATTAAATTACACACAAATGAGTTTTAACATTTCAAATTTGGGTTCCTTTCTTGAGATAGTAGGAGTAAAAATGAAGTAAAATAACAAAAAGTTTAAAATTGAAGAGAAAAATAACTGAATTTCAGGTAGTTTATCTGCTAATTTGTGTTGAATGGTGAGGTGTCACAATATGCAATGACAAATGAAACATTGGAATATAGTAAGACTCATATCGTCACCACCACTGCTGCTTGAGGATGTGCTTGGGTTGAACTAGAAATAGTGGCCTAGAAATACTCTTAAAATAGTGGCCTCGTTTCTTTGGTTGGTTTTCAAGTACATTTTCTTCCAAGTTACATCATAGAGTTCTTTACTGCAAGTCGTATTGGATTTTGTCATTTAAGACGTGCTTCTAACAGAAATCATATAAAATTTATCTGATTCTGCAGGAAGAAACATCAACAATGAGAAGGGAAATTCAAGATCTTCAGACAAATGCTAGAATCTTTCAGCTGAGCAAGTGTACCGCCTGCACTTTTACTCTTGACCTTCCTGCTGTCCACTTCCTGTGCATGCATTCTTTCCACCAGCGTTGCCTAGGAGACAACGAAAAAGAATGCCCTGAGTGCACCCCAGAGTACAGATCTGTTATGGAAATGAAGAGAAGCCTAGAGCAGAATTCCAAAAGCCAAGATCAATTCTTCCAGAATGTTAAAAGTTCAAAGGATGGCTTCTCTGTGATAGCTGAGTACTTCGGTAAGGGGATTATCAGCAAAACTAGCATCAGTCAGGCTGGTGCTTAGCTGATTTACGTTACTGTCAGGTATCAACATCAATCTAGTCGGTCAATTTTCTCTTGTGGTGAGCAAATTTCTGTAAGAATTTTATCTAGCTAGTGTTAAGAAAAGTGCAGAATCCTCTTAATCCATTGTTGTGGCTGTGCGCAATGACATTCGTCACTGTTTCTGTATAGATGAGCATGGCATCCAATGCAATTATGTGCTGAATGGTCTACATAACTTGGTTTCTCAACCAACTCTTGTATTGTTTTGTGTTTCCAGAATTTTGCACTTATTTGCCACATGGTACGCTCATCTCAAGTCTTTTATATTTGGTTGGGTGGTTAACACTATCAGATTTACAATATTCATCCAAAACTTGTCCATATTACATTGGTCAAAATCATCAATATACTCCCTCCGTCCCACTCAAAGAGTCCAGTTTGTATTACTAAAAACGGTAATATAAACTGGACTCTTTGAATGGGACGGAGGGAGTATTACTTTTCATTAGATTAACTAAAATTAATGGGACTGCTCTGCTATGTATAACAACATTTA
>VMRK01000256.1:0-41469 GCA_016801395.1 Leptodermis oblonga
ACAATAAACTAAATAAAAGATTATAGAAAATAAATCTATTTTCCCATCTCTTATTGGAGGGAGATAGAGGAAGAAGATTAGAAAAAAGAAATGCTAAGGTTTGAGAGGAAGAGAGAAAATGAGAGTGAGGCGTACAAGAATGGGTGGTATTTAAGTGTGAAGAACCTGAGATGAAGAGTTGGGCTAATTCAATGCTGAAATGGCTAATTGGATCTGTGGTTAGCTTTAATGGATTATTAAGGAGAGCCCAAAATGCAAAAATTTACCTTTTTTTATTTATAATTTTACGTGTGAAAATTACTGTTCTTAATTTTTTATGTGCAAAATTATTATTCTAAAAATTTTATTGAGTATAATGTATTTTTCTAGCCATGGCATACCGAAAAACGAAACCCCTCCCACGTAATTCCCACCCACAATGGATGAGGTGTGCACGGTGCCTTGCCGAGTACTTTTTGTGACGGTTGTTTGGGTTCACAGCCAAGACTCCCTTGTTAAAGTATTTAGCTCCAATTAGATTTTTGTTGGACGTAGATGAATTAAAATAATATCCACTGTCGTATCCTCCTTTTCACCTTGGGTTGTATTTATTTTAGAAAAATTATTATTTATTTATTTTTAAATTAAAAAAATCTCAATTCAAACACCTTCATTTTTTATTAAATTCAAATCTCTACAATTACAATTATATAACTTCAAAAATAACATAATCATTACCATTTTTCTTCTCTTTTTTACACAAATTTTCAAAAAAAATTCCCTCTAAAAATTATTTTATCACTTAAACAAAATTTTTCAAATTTCATCACAAAGTAAACACACCGTTTCAGGCCACACACCAGAGACAATGACACGACCTATGACATCTTTTTTTGTAATCAGAAGTTGATCAGAGTTTGGCGGCCAGATTGAGAGAATGGAAGTCGTTGGAATGAGTGGCGTCAAGTTTTTAACCAACTAATCTTAGGCTGGTTTGATAAAATTTAATATTGAAACTATAACATTAAATCGAATAAGTAACTTTATATATATATATATATATGTTGAAAATTCAGTATTCGATATCTAAATTAAAATGCGTAATCATTTGTTTATGTTTGATAACAATATCCATATGAATGTTGAATTATTAAAAATATATGATTTTACCTTTATATTAATTTTAGTAACTATACATAAACAAAATCACCTTTTTTTTTTTACCTTAAAAACTCATATATAGTTAATAGTTTTATAAATAATATAAAACATATAATATGAATGATTTTTACAAAAAAAAGTAACTGATACTCTACCGTCCCACTCAAAGAGTTCAACTTGAAAAATATATAACTTATTATAGGTTGTGAAGTACCACACATTGAATTCTTCATCTTCATATACTCTTTCAATAGGATATAAATTATTAGAACAAGAAAAACTTGAAAAGAAATCAAGCAGCTAGCATTTCCAGACCATAATCAGCAAAATTTGTGAAAGAAAGTGTTCAAGTACCATGGATTCCTTCCCTGCTCCTCAACATTTTCTTCAGATTTAGCCCTTTGCTTTTGGTCCTCTATCATTTCAGGCGCGAGCCCCCATTTTTGCAAGGTTTGATCGTCGTGGTGGATGGCCAGACTGTATTCTCCCCCCGATCCCAACTCCATAACTCGAATTTCGCAGTTTTTCGGGCTCGTCAGAGACTCGAATTGCTCGGCTGTCCACTTGAACCACCTCATGAGAAAGACCCGCATTGCTAATCCGTGGAATACTATCACAATATTCAACTCATCATCATCACTTTCACACCCATTGTTGTTGGTAAGCCTATTCAAGTCTATGTCTCTCCATAAGGTTTCAAGAAAACCTGACAATTATAAGATCGAGAGGGGGAAACAATTTCAAGATTTGGGATGAAAGTGTGACATGAGGTTAATTAGATTTGAGGACTAAAGGAGTTAATTATTATCTCAATTTAAATCATTACAAAATACAAAATTAATTTGCACGCACATTTTGAACAGTGATACCATACACACACACACGGGCTTACTAATGGTTATAACTATAAGTTTACTCCATTCTTCTCTCTTCTAATCTTACCAGCAAATAATTAAAAAGTGTGAAGGAATACATGTATATACTCTCACCGTTCCATTCGAAGAATCTGATTTAAAAAATGTACAATTTATTATAGATTTAAGGGTACAACACACAAAATAGCTAATTTGTCGCCATTTATTGCACTAATGTCCTTACTTAATTTAATTATAGACTACACATTATTATATTAGTAAGGATCGAAAGAGTTAAAAATTTGAAAGTTGACATTTTTATTGGAACAAATTAACTTACCTGAAACTCGGTCATAAATATCAGCCGCGGATTCTCCCCCAGGGAATCGATAAAAGAACTTGCCATATTCTTTCTTTTCCTTCTGGCGCTGCTCAATTTCCTCCATACTTTTGACAACACCAATATCCCGTTCTCTGATCCTGCATTCCTCTCTGACTCCGACAACACGGCTTCCCGGGAGCGCCCGACCAATCTCCCGTAAAGTTTCCCTAGTCCGCTGGAAAGGAGACACGTAGAAGTAGGCCTGCCAACTCTCTGATTCTCCATTCCCTGAAATCACATCCACCAGCTTCCCACCAGCTTCTCTTGCTTCCTCAATCCCCTTCTCTGTCAGCGGGATTTTATGGTCTGGTGTTTTGATGTAGATTTCTGGATCCACGTTGGCTAGGCTCTCGCCATGGCGTACGAGGATTATGCGCCTTGGCAGCTTGGGCGCCTTGTGACTCATGTTCATCATCATCATCGTAAGTCGAAGCTTTCTGAAAAGTAAATAATATAATGAGATGTTCTGAGTTTTGTGGGATTTGAACACTATTAATTAACGTTGTTGTTCAACTTATATACAAGTTTGTAGCCGGAGATGATCATGATGGGAAATTATTAAGGTTAGCTAGTTAACCAATTAATTTATTAGTTGGATGTTCTAGAACTAGGTTTTAAATTATTAATATTCCAGAATCATCACATGTGGGATTTACAAAGTTCTTTGCCTTTCTCAAGATTGAAGGCCCAGCCTGGGATTCATTTCGAATTAATTTATGAACATTTCATACTTCTTTCTAACAACTCCATCCGCGATCCAGGCACATGGGTTCTAATTATGTTCGGTTATCTCTAATAAACTTATCACATTCCTCAAAAAAAAAAAAAAAAAATATATATATATATAGATATGGAAAATCGTATTTTTGTCACTCTTCTATACTCTCGTTATACTTTTGATATCTCTTCTATGCCTTGTTGTACTTTTGGTTCATCTTCGATCTCTTTCATGTTTTTTGCCGTTTTAGAAGGTTTTGTCGGTCATTTGGGGGTGGTTGTGTAAATTTTAAAATTATTTTTTGCCCCTAAGATGACCTACAAAACAGCCCTATAACAGGTTCTAAGGACCAAAAGTGCTAAAAAATAAAAGAAGGATCAAAAGTGTAATTATGATATAGAAGAGGGACCAAAAGTATGATTTTCCATATATATATATATATATATAAACAAACTATTTTTATTAGTATTTGCTGAGTACGTAATAAATAATTATTTCAAAACGGAGTAATAAAATTATTAAGTAAAAGACACAGCAGTATTAAATTAGCCCTGCTAAGTGCGTTGTAATAACAAATTGATTAAAGATACTCGTTGTCGTTGACCATGAAGAGACATCGTGGACAATAAATCACCAACCTGCAAATACGCGATATTAGTAAAAAAAAACGCACAAGTGACATGGCGGAAGTTATTATTTTATTTTATCTTTGAACTGAAAATGAGATATTATATTAATGGCGTTTGAAAATCATCCAACAACGTTTTAAGTACAAAAGTCGGGACCAAACCCCATCAATACTCCTGACTCACACAGCACCAACTCTCCCCTACCTGTGGCAGCCCCTACCTCGAGCTCCACCTCAGACTTCCAAAGAAGTAAATGGGTTCGAATCTAACACAAATTTTTTTTTAAGTTCTAGGACATGGCGGAAGTTATTGATGAATAAGATAATACTGTTATTCATGTGTCAGCTAGTAGAGTAGTGCTAAAATTACTGGCTTGGTATTGCTAAATTATAGGAATTCTATTAGTTCTATTAGTTTCCAAATATCCAATTGTACCTTAAATGAGATATCAATGAAAATTACTGAAACAATGACTATTTTCCCTCTGCTTCTCTTCCCTTTTCTTTGTAATTGTGTTCGTATCATAAGATTTTTCATTTAATGTAGAGAAATATGTGCTTAAAATGCTTTACTTTATATTTCTCTATAAATTCACATATTTGTTTTATCATCATAAATAAAATGAAATTGTTAGACTTATGGTTTCAATCCTAGTTTTGATGATAAGTCAACAAAAATATGCTTTTTTTAATGCTTTACACTTAAAGAGTTTTTTTAAACCATGTAGAAAAAGTGCATCAAAGCAAGGTGCGAAGCTTTGTGCAAATCGCATATAGAAGTGTATAGAGTTGAGTATGAATAATTGCCTGCATTTCCATTGAGTGTAATCTTTTATTTATAGCTAACCTTTACACATATGATATGAATAAATTAACTACGGGAATAAGTCTGGGGATACAATATTAATACGAGAAAGATTGTATGGAGAGGATGATGGGGAGGATTTTAGGGATAAGGGTTAACTGCTACTTATGTACATGAAGTGTTGTATGGAGATAATAATGGGATAAGAGTTTGACTAACTCTTATCTCTAATATGCCCCCGCAAGTTGGAGCTCCATGAGGAGAGACCAATCTTGATCAGCAAGTCTTGAAATATGGACTGAGGTAGTGGTTTGGTGAGCGCATCAGCTACTTGGTCCACCGAGGAGACGTGTGAGCCGAAAAGGGCCATTTTGAACTTGTTCACAAATAAAGTGAAAGTCAAGGGCCATATGGTTCATGCACGAATGGAAGACGGGATTGGAGCAGAGGTTTGTTGCCCCCATATTATCACAGTAGATGACCGGTTGCTGAGGAAGGAGTGAGACTGCTACTTCACTGAGGAGAGAGGTGATCCAGCTGACTTCGGCTGCCGTCGAGGCGACAGACCGTATCGGTGGAAGAGCGAGCGATGGTGCGTTGTTTCTTCGAGCTCCAAGATATCGGGTTTCGGGCGAGGTACACAATGTAAGCACTGGTGGAGGTGAAGTTGCCATTGTTGCCCGCTCAGTCAGCATCAGAGTATGCGTAGAGGGCAAGATGCGACTGGTGGTGGAGAAGGATGCCATGATCAATAGTGCCACAGAGATAGCGAAGGAGTCTCTTTGCCGCATTCCAATGGTCAGTGGTGGGATGATACATGTATTGGGACAACTTGTTGACCACATAGGCAATGTCTGGTCGGGTAAGAGTCAGATATTGAAGACTCCCAACCACAGCTCGGAAATCAGTTGGGTCAAGGAGGGCTTGGCCAGCGTGGAGTGTGAGAATAGGTGATGTGGCAAGGGGAGTGGCAACCGGATGAGCATCAGTCATCTTTGTTCGAGCCAGTAGGTCAGAAATGTAGCGACGCTGGGAGAGGAGTAGCCCACGAGGTTGAGGAGTGATCTAAATCCCAAGGAAATAGTGTAGGTGGCCGAGGTCTTTAAGAGAGAAGCGACGGGCAAGAGTAGAGATGAAGGCCTAAACTTTGGTTGCATTGTTACCTGTAATAATGATGTCATCTACATAGACAAGGAGCAGGACGGTGGTACTGTTTTCCTTAAAGATGAACAAAGAGGTGTCGGTAACGGAGTTCATAAAGCGAGATGCAAGGAGGAAGTGGCGTAGTTCATTGTACCATGCCCGAGGAGCTTGCTTGAGCCCGTATATTGCCTTTCACAACATGTAGACATGGTGAGGGTTGTCGGCATCAACAAAGCCTTAGGGCTGAGCCATGTAGACTGTGTCCGTAAGAGTGCCTTGGAGAAAGGCATTGTTGACATCAAGCTGGCGTAGGTCCCATCCCCAGCTGATGGCAAGTGATAGAACCAGGTGAATAGTGGTTGGTTTGACCACTGGGCTGAACGTTTTATGATAGTCCATACCTGGCCGTTGATGGAAGCCTTTGGCTACCAAGCGAGCCTTGTACCTGTCAACAGAACCATCAAATAACCTTTTGAAATAAAAAATCCATTTGCACCTCACAATATTCTGCTCAGCTGAGGGAGGGACTAGCTCCCAAGTCCCATTCCGGACTAAGGCATCAAACTCCTAGGATATTGCTTGTCGTCAGCAGATATCTTTAAGAGCTTGGGTCACACAGGTTGGCTAAAGATCGGGACAATTTGGGCCGAGAGGGTCAGTTTAGGGTTCGATTTGTGAATGTTGTTTTGACAGCGAGTGATTATCGTGGAGGTGCAAATTGGAGGAAGTGGTAATGCTAGTGGGCGAGGGGGTGGTGGTGATAGGGTTAAGGGATGGGATGAGGCCGAGGGAGAGGCGAGACCAAGGTGGAGGCTGAGTGGGAGGCCGAGGTTGAGGTCGAGGCTAGGGACGAGGTCGAGGCCGAGGGAGAGGCCGAGGGAGAGGCCGAGACTGAAGTCGAGGGGGAGGCCGAGGGAGAGACCGAGGTTGAGGGTGAGGGAGAGGCCGAGGCTGAGATCGAAGTCGAGGTTGCTGGGCCTCAGACATTCGATGTGGTAGAGTCGATTAGCAAGGAGCCACTGGAATAACCTGCATATGATGTGTATGATATCGGGAGGTGGCCGGGCTAAGGATGGGAGCCAAGCGGTAGTAGTTGATTTCGTAGGATGGGCAAGGTGCCGATGGAACTCAGACTCAACGAAACGAATATGACGAAAGGAGAAGAGCCGCTGGGTGCTGGGGTCAAAGCACAGATAAGCACTTTGAGTGAGAGAGTAGCCCAGAAATACACAAGGGGTGGAGCGAGATGCGAGTATGTGAGCGGAGTAAGAGCAAAGCCAATGGTAGCATAGACAACCAAAGGCTCGAAGTTTGTGGTAATTGGGTGGTGAACCGAAGAGTTTGTGGTAGGGAGAGGTCATCTTAAGGGTTGGTGTTGGAAGACGATTGATAAGGTACATAGTAGTGGCAAAGACATAGGACCAAAATTGGAAGGGGATGAAGGCTTTGGAGAGAAGAGAGAGACCACTTTTAACAATATCTCGGTGTCGCCGTTCGGAAAACCCATTGTGTTCCTGGGTGTGTGGTGGGGTGGTGAGGTGAGGTGCGAGATGCCATTTGTGCATAAGTAGTGTGCAAGACCATTAGTCTTAGCGAGGCCTATGTATTCCCCCCCGCCCCCCAACCAATTGTCTGAATATAGGCTGATTATTTTCATGGAAAAGTAGTTTTCTACAAGACCTTTGTAGTAAGGAAAAATGGTGGCGACGTCAGATTTGTGTTTGAGGGGTTACAGCCAGATGTAGTGAGTGAAGTTATCCACAAAGATGACATAGTATTTGTAGCCATCAACAAACTGGGTGGGGGAGGTCCAGACATCGAAATAAATAAGTTGGAGATGAGAGGTAAACACAAGTGAGGAAATAGAAATGGTAATTTATGACTTTTATTGCTCAGATAGTCATGACAGTAAGTGGGGCTAGACTGAGACCTATCTAAAGCTAGACCAAATTTAGAAGTGATGTGTCTCTGAGTTGACTCGGATAGATGACTAAGGCGGTGATGCCATGTACTGGCCGATGATTCGCTGCTGGTGTAGGTCGAGGGAGACTGGGACAAGGTCGAAGACTGGGATTTGGAGTGGGCCAAGGCCGAAGTGCGTGTCGGCCATTCATACACACCATCTTTAGTTTGTCCTTCCAGCAGAAGGGTTCTTGTCAGTAGATCCTTCACACGAAAAGAAGATGGTAATAATTCAGTGGAAGTAGGGTTGGTTTTGCAGAATTTAGATATGGAGATTAGATTTCGTTTCATGTTAGGAACAAAGAGAACATCAAGTAAGTGAAAAGTGTGAGAGGAGGTGGGAAGGGAAGATGAGCCAGTTTGGAGATGTGGAACCCAGTACCATTACCAATGACGATGTCGTCAAACCCATCATACGGGGAGTGAAGAGAGAGATTGCCGAGGTTCGATGTGACATGGTGGGATGCTCCACTATCAAGAAGACATGGGGGAGTCCTGGCACCTGATGTCTGAGCGGCATAAGCCTGTGGTTGCCTCTGGGGTCCAGGGGGTGAGGAGCGGGTTTCCTAAGATGTGACAGGGACTAGGTTGAAGAGGGGACATTGGGCAACTGTGCCCTGTTGTTTGCAGCCTTGGCACTTGCCCATATATTTTGAGGGCCTGGTTGCAGGATGAGAAGTCTGAGCCGAAGCCGAGCAGTGAGGGCCGAGGTGGGAACTGCCAGGTTGGTGGGGCCGAGGTGCGGGAGACTATGACTGGTGTCGAGGCGTTGAGTACCAAGGAGAGCCGTTGTGACAAGTCGACTCTACGTTGGCTGTGGTAGGATGAGCGAATGAGGTAGCCGAGGACTGCCTCAGAACTAGTTCGCGATTGATGAGTTTCTCATGGAGTTCGTTGAACGAGATAGGGGTGTCCACGAGTTGGGCAAGCATCTGTGTTGGCAAGTGTCTGCCATGCTGCACGGGACATGGTTGAATTCTAGATGAGAGAAATGAGGTTGGATGAGATAGATCCGACAAGGGCGTCAAACAACAGTTTGTCTTGTCGGGTCCATGGCAGGAAGGCCAGGTAGGGTGTTTCACCATCCGTTGTGCGGACAGTGAGAGGTGAACATGGCTGCGAGCCATCAATGTACTTGTAGAGGTCATAGCCGATGAGGATGGCCTCAACTGGGAGTTTCCATGCAATGTAATTGGTGAAGGTGAGTTTTGTGAAGTTAGTATAGGAGAGGTTTATGAGGTGACGGGATTCTGTTGAACTGTTTCGGTTAGGGATTGTCACACCGTGATGATCAGCAGTTGAACTGTTTGGGTTAGGGATGTCAACGATCTGTTGATCATTGGCCATAGTAACGACGATGGCTAAAGAGGGAGAGGTACGATGGAAGAGGTTTAGGATCAATGAGTATCTGATACCATATAAAAGTGTATAGAGTTTAGTATGAATAATTTTCTACATTTCCATTGAGTGTAATCTCCTATTTATACCTAACCTTTACACATATGATATGAACAAATTAACTACGAAAATAATTCTAGGGATACAACATTAATACGAGGAGGATTGTATGGAGAGGATGATGGGGAGGATTTTGGGGATAAGGGTTGACTACTATTTATGTACATGGAGTGTTGTATGGAGATAATAATGGGATAAGAGTTTGATTAACTCTTATCTCTAATATCGCACACCAAATTGCACAATCGGCGGTCGCCAAAGCCAAGAAAGGAAAGACAGTCAAACGCTGTAAGATGGAGGATGCGAAAGGGAGTATGATTCGTACCACCAATCACACGACCAGCAATCACAAAGTGAAGAAAAAGAAAATTGCTGAAAGAAAAGTGACCATCGTACGATACCTTGTACGAGTCGTACCTTCGGTCGCACGAGATACAGCCAAAGCATTTAATGCTAGTCAGTAGTCATTGGAGCATTTGAACACTGATAGGGTTTTGTTGTACCTCACCAAATATAGTAAAAATACTGCTTTTAACCTGCAACAAATATGCAAAATAAACGTAGCACAGTAGAAGACAGGATCGATCCACAGGGACAGTTAATTTCAATTCTCAATCCAATTAATGCTTAAGTAACCGGTTTTGACTAGCAGTCACCTTTGTGCCTCTTACGAGACCTTTGAATTGTCATGTGAATAATAGAACTAGTAAAGTAACATTATGAACTAGAGATTAATGAATTACTAATAGACTGATACTATTGATTATGGGAACAACTAATTAATTAACTAATAAACTAACTATCAATTTTAACTATACTTAAGAATAAAAAGAAAAAGGAAATACGTGCATGAATTAAACTACTACGGAAATAATTAATAATTAAACCAACTAATTATTGAGCTAATTAATTAATATTACCATTAACCTACAGCATCGAAAAAGGAAAACAATCAGAATAGTAATCTAAGCTACTGGATCGAGAAGAAACAAAAGCATGCATGCATTAACCAAATCCTTAAATTACTCTACTGGATTCACGAATTTAATCAATCAATTAAGACTTTGAAATAATAAATTAACTAATCTACAGCACCGAGTAATCAAACCAGAAAGGAAATACCACTTTATGCGTTTTCGCTAATAAGAGCTACCTCCCGCTTGGCCAAACAACAGCCTTCGCATTCGAAAAATCAACGTACCGAACCAAAAACGAATTAAAACTAAAACTAAAACCATTGAATCGTAAAAGTCATCGTATCTAAGGTTGTGTTCTTTTCACACAACTAATGCCCTATTTATAGGACAAGAAAATCATATATGGAATCAAAACAATCTCCTAATCAATTAATGAGTATCTACCAATTAGGAATTCTAATTGGAAACTGAATCAATCATCTTTTTCTTGCAGCTGAAGCCTTCTCCAACTTGGTAACTTCTAGACTTCCTCTTCTATTCCAACTCCAATCGGCAAGTGGACTTCCTTCCGAATCTTTTGGCTTGCGAAAACTAATTCCTACTTCTGGATTAAACCCAAATTCAGCAACGACTTTGGGCTTTTCTTGATCTTGGCCCATGCGCAGCTTGGACCCTTCGGATGATTGCTACCCAAACCAATTCCCCTTCTTTTTGCTATGTTTTAGCACTCTTATTCTCTTTACTAGCATATCTCTAAAACTGCAATTATTCATATAAAACTTGGGCAAAGGCTTGTGAGAACTACCAATAAAAGTGCTAAAATAACTCGACTAAAAGGTGCCGATCAAGCGTGAAGTGAAGAATTAGAACATAGCCTTAATCAGCAGTTAATCACATCTGACCTCAAATAAACTCTGACTCAAACAGAAAAAACACACAACTCTCGGACTGGACAGCAAAACACAAAGACAGGCAAAACAAGACTCAGAAAAACTTCACTCAAACACAAACAACTATGCCCCACTTCCTTTTTCAAATTCTACTCACACCACATATTCAAAATTAATCACTTTATATGCAAGCCATTTTACAATTAAAACAAATCCTGAATTTTACCTAACACATATGATGCAATAATTCCTTTAAATAGCACTCTGTGGATGGTAATTCACACAAACTCACAATTCAGAAAAATTAGATTTATATGTAAAACCTAGTCTAGCCAGATTCACAATTTCTTGATTGCTGACCATCGCCACAGCACAGTTGGGACAACGCACAAGTGTTAAGACACAACCTTCTATTTTTAGGGACACAATGGAGGCTAATGGATTAGATCACTTGAACAGGTCCTACGGGTTCTAAGTCACCTGTAAAAATTTAATGAAACAAGTGTGTATTTCAAAACAGAACACTTGTACCTTTACTGCGAGTCTCCATCCTTCCGTTTGGGCAAATGAGTGCATGTCCTCCTTTTTTTAAAATTATTTTTAGTATTACAGAATTCTTCTGTACACCGATTCAACACAAAACACACATTGCTAGCACTACTATACTTAGCTTTTTTCCCTTAAACACAACTCAATTCTATGCTTTTGCCTCTATTTTTCTTTCCAATTTTAGAACTGATCTTATTTCCCCCTTTTTTTGTTCTTTCAGAACTTCTCTTCAGGTACCAACAAAGGATTCAAGATCAAAAACTTTCCACTCTTTCTTGCAAAACAGGACATCTTCTTTATTAATGCAGAATCACAGTCAAAACTTCATACACACTAGGGGGTAGAAGAGGATTAATATGAATAGGCCTCGGTTGTATATTTTTTAACTAACTTGAAAAAAATTGTAGACAAGGCTTCAAAATTACTTCTAAGGGTATAAACATGAAGGTTCGGAAAGTAAGCCAAATTGGTTAAACCTAACGAAGGTCCCCCATCATTCACAAGTGTATTATCAGTACCATCTTGAAAGTCTAACAAGCATGCAAATGGATCTCATTCATCAATTCAATCTTTCAAGCTCAGTACAATATATTGGTTTCAGAAACAGGAATACATGCATAATCAGTTAGCTTTAAAATAGGGTTTCACAATTTTATTAAAAATTCAGCATGCATAAGCGATTCTATTCCTTATCTATAGTGTTTCTTTCAAATCCAATTCAGAATTTAGGCAGAGATTCACTGACTCGAAATAGACAACAAACATACAAACATCCCCACATTTGAATAATTGCTTGTCCCCAAACAAATAGAATAAGAACAGGGAATGACTCTGACTAACTGAACATTCACAGAAACTTAAGAAACAAACTGACACCACAATGTACTGACTCAACAAAAGAAATAAAACAGGAAAAACTTACATATCAGCCAACAATTTGGCTTAGAGAAAATGATGCTGAAAAGCAGTAGGCTAGTTGCCATTTCGTCAATTCGCTGCTGGATCGCAGCAAAACCTTCTGTCACTTGAAGTTTGAGCGCAACTTTCTCAGTCATAAGTTCCTCCACGTCCTTCTGGATTTTTTCCCAAACCTGCAGTAGTTGTTCATACCCTTCCTCAAGTGTGTTCGGGCAGTAGAAGTACTCGCCCTTTGAACTTCTAATTCATGCTAAGCTGCCACAATTGCACCTCCAGTCTCTGCAAAAGAAATAAGTCGTGCTAAAGGGCACGAAAACCAGCACACACACTTTTTTTTTGCTTTTTTTTTTTGACAGTAAAATAAATATAGTACAAAGAAACTAGGTTGCCTCCTAGTAGTGCTTTTCTTTAACGTCTTGGCCAGACGTAACTTCAGCTTTTGTTATTGATTAGGACAACTCCACAGTGAAATTTCTTCCACTGCTTGGATCTGGTCAAAATTCTTGAAATCCTGCAGACTTTTCACTTGCACTGCTCCATTTGGGCAAACAGACCCCTCACCCAGTAACCTCACCTTATTCTTTTTCAACTCATCTGGTAGACCTGTTATCTCAAATTTTGCAATCCAGCCCCTTCTTCCTTGATTGCATAGTTGACCAGTATCAACTTGTATGGGCGTATCGAGCCATCTCTTTTTATTTCTTTTTTTTTTGTACTATGGCTTTGACACACCCTTTTGAAAAATTTTGGTCCTTTTGATAGTCTGGAGGTTTCTCTGAGTCAATCATTCAAGCATTTCCTTTACTTATATTCTGGCCTTTGCAAGCAGTCAAGAACTAAGTGAGAATCATCTCCACCTTGTCCTGCAAAAAATTGGTCTCAAGAGATTCTTGGACAAGAGGGTCATGCAACTCAACACTATTCACATTCTCAACAGCTTGTGAACTTTTCATGGTATCATCGATACTAAAAGTATGCTTCTCACCCTAATAATCCAAACAAATAGAACCCTTATATACATCAATCAAAGCCCTAGAAGTTTTCAAAAATGGGTGACCCAACAACACACCAGTAGACTCTTTTGCAGGATCATTATTCAACTTAATCACATAAAAGTCGGCCGGATATACAAAAGAATTCACACCTGCGAAAACATCCTTAAGCACTCCTAATCAATTAATGAGTATCTACCAATCGAGAATTCTAATTGGAAACATAATCAATCATCCTTTTCTTGCAGATGAAGTCTTTTCCTACTTGGTAACTTCTGGACTTCCTCTTCTATTCCAACTCCAATTGGCAAGTGGACTTCCTTCTGAATCCTTTTGGCTTGTGAAAACTAATTCCTGTTTCTGGATTAAACCCAAATTTAGCAACAACTTCGGGCTTTTCTTGATCTTGGCCCATACGCAGCTCAGCCCCTTCAGATGATTGCTGCCCAAACCAATTCCCCTGCTTTGTGCTCTGTTTTAGCACTCTTCTTCTCTTTACTGGTTTATCTCCAAAACTATATTATTCATATAAAACTTGGGCAAAGGCTTGTGAGAACTGCCAATAAAAGTGCTACAATAACTCGACTAAAAGGTGCCGATCAAATGCAGGGAAATATGAATCACATACGAAGAGCTGTAGAAGTCATACGTTGACTGGCACAAGTGCAAAATCTTCCAAACCCGTCCATCCAAAAACTAGCCATTGAAAAGCTAATGAGTCACATATGAAATGCTGTGCGAATCGCACGCCCTGTCACACGTCGACTGGAATCTTCAAAAAGCATGTCGCTGTTAGAGGAGCCTTGAACACTTCTATATATTTCCTACACTTCAGAGGCTCATTTGGAACCCCCCAAAAAGTCAACTATACTCTCCTACGATTGAGAAAAAACCAAGAGCCAAATAATTTCATATTTTGATAGGAATTAAAGTAGACTTCAAGAAAGAGACATTTGTGCTCAATTAGAGAGTGCTTATTTGTAAACTCCATCCCAGAGAGGTTTTTATCTTTTCTCTCAACTAGTGAAGTCCTAACTCAAGAGTTTGAGTGTAGGCATTTTGTATTAGGAAAAATTCTAAGCTCTTAATTAAAAATTAGGCATGAAGTTAGTAAGGGGGAGCAAGAAGAGAATGAGATGTCCTAACTCAAGGGTTTGAGGTTGGGCATTTGTAAAAGTCCTAACCAAGAGGTTGGTGTAGACATTTGTAAAAAGCCTATCTCAAGAGGTTGAGATTAGGTAAAGGGCTAAAATCCAAAGTTTAGAGTTAAGTTAGGCAAAAGGGGGAAAGTCTTAATCAAGGGGTTGATTAAGCAAAAGTCCTAATTACTAGGCAGTAGGAGTCTTAGGTAAGTCCTAATTAAGGCCTTGATCAAAGGTTTAGGCAAAAGATACATTGTTAGCCTCAGGCAAGGAAGTCCTAGTCTAGAGTTAGATTTGTTCAAGATTCTTGTAGTTTATAGTATAGAAATGAAGTAAAGTTATTGGGACAAAGATCATGCAGAATGGAATAAGGAGGTTCTGTGCGACACGATGTGCGACTCACACACCGGCTTGCACAAGTGGCTGAAATTTGCTGAGAGGAAGCTTCGTTTTAATTCAATGGGTGCGAGATGTCGTGCGAGTCGCACGCCATTGCGCACGACCTCCAGTGTATGTGCAAGACAGCGTGCAACTCGCACAACGTCTCACCTAACCTCCAGTGCATAGCTTCTCCTTGTGTGTAAGCACGTTGTGTTGTGCACATCACATCGGACGTGTTACAGAGGAGTTCAAAAGTGGCAACTCTTTGTTTCTTCTGAGAGATGCTTCTGTTTGTTGAAGTGTTGCATCCTAACAAATGAATGGATGATTGCATCCATTCATAGGCTAATCGTACCCATGTTTTGCAACCTTTCAGCTCTATAAATAGAGAATGATTTGCCAGAAATTAAATCACCTAATTTTCATCTTCTTTCTTGTCTAAGCAATCTAAGCATTGTCCACTTAGTTGTTTATGATCAATCTATTTTATCCTAGAAGTGATCTTGCCATATTCCCAGTTTGTCAGATAGTGGGGGCATTAAACACTTTAAGGAAAGTGTTTCTGCACGACTTAGATTGCTTTTGTGACTTTTAACAAGTCTTTCTCCTCTCTACATTTCTTTCTTTATTTGTTGGTGAAATTCCTACATAATTTCTTCATACTTTGTGTTCCTAATTTTTCTTAAGTCTTGAAGAACCCCTTATACTCTTCAAGATTTGGCAAGGGGGAGAAGTCTTAAGATCAAGAGCTTGATCTTAAGCAAGTGTAAGAGTTTGGAACACACTTTAAGTTTTCCTAGAGTTGATTAGGAAATTTCATGTTGTAGAACTTGAGGAGTTTAGTAGGATTTAAGGAGGTATCCGAACCATTATAATTTGTGGTGTATTTTCTTCTTTATTTGCTAATGGTTTTTGCAAATCACTCCGCACACCTTATTTGGCAAACTAGTTTTAAATTGTTTTAAAACTTGTTTTTGAAAATAATTTTTCAAATTTCATTTTTAGAACAAATTTTAAAATTGCCAACGAACCTAATTCCCCCTTTCTCCTCTTAGGTTTCATACATTAAAAAGGAATTTTCACAATGTGCACATTTTTATGTACACGTGAGTTCCTGATGTAATCTCACCTGGAAAGGTTTGATCACAAAGCGAAAGCCGATCGTTCTAAGGGTTGCTAGGGTGGTTTTTGGTGAAACCTCGACTCGCTAACAATGGACAACCGGAACCTTGGTATAGAAGACCGCGACCCACGAGTGTACAATGTTGAGAACCTTAGCGTAAGCATGCCACGAAGAATTCACCAAAAGATTGTTCGATAAGTGTTGAACGCCATAAGACGAAGTCTTGATAAGTTCTACAGTTCAATGAAGAACTAAGAGTTTTAGAAAAAACTCACAAAAACATTTCATATCATCCAAGTCTTCCCCCAAATGATTACATAGGTAGCCGTTTATAGGCAAATAAGACTATTCTAGAAATTAAGTCTAATTATTACTTGAACAAAAATCTATAGCTTTTGACTTGTCTAAAACATAAATTAACAAGATAAATATTGACTAAATTCAGCACTTGAGTTCTTTTAGTTGCCTTGAATTGGATAATAGAATTGACCTCCTTTGGTACTTGTTTTGACGAAAACCATGCAGCATTTAAGATGATGGATCAGCTGGAATTTGAAGTTCTTCTTGACTCCTTCATTAAGCATGTAATCAATTAAGTTAGCCTTCGAAATCCATCCACTTTAGCTAACCTTTTAGCTTTCTTCCACTGAATGTAACAGCTTAAAAGGGAGATGTCCTTGACTGATTTTTTTTAATGCATAAAAACTCTTCATATTTCAGCCCTTGAAAGATTGCATTAGTTCAATAAATGTGATAAACTCTTGGCTGATTTTATCCCTTCATCTTCAGCAATTAAACTTCACAATTTGGACTCTTGACTGTTTATTGTTTGCACTGAGCTTGAGAACTGCATTAACATGGCTGAATTAATCTCCAAAATTCAGCAACCCAATTAATCCCTCCATGGCCAAACAAATCAGCTCCAAATTCAAGTGAATTCAGTCCCAAAAAAATGACTATAAACATCCTAAAAATAAACTGCTCCAATTTATCCTTAAATCCCTAGGCCGGATTGCATCAGTTCCTCTAGCTAGCTAACCAACTAACCTAGTTAATTTAACTCAGTAGATGGATCAACAATGACATTTGTACACATAGTAGAAAAACTAACTACTTGAGTTAAGCATCTAATTTCTGCAATTTGATTCCCAGTTTGCTTTTCTGGTGTGTTTTCAGTTTCCTCTAACATAATGTTGAAAGATACCCAACTCCACAATTTAACTGATGCAGGTGATCATGAAGTTCTCCACCAAATGCGGGTAAGTTTGAACCTACTATTTTGATTTTTCATAAGCGACAACTCTTTACTCCCTCCATTTCATTAGAAGATGTCACTTTGACCATTATAACTTATTATGAATGTTAATGTACAATATCTAAAATATCTAATTTGACACATTTTATTCCATTTATATGTTTACTTATTAAGCATAGGCTAATTGTGGGCCGCACATGATTAAATTAATAAGGATAGAAGGAGTAAAAAATTTGAAAGTGGACTTTCTATTGGAACAAAAAGTATTTTTCAAAGTGCATGTATTCTTCTAATGGAATGAATGGAGTATTTGTTTTCTGATGATACGGGCAATAGTTCTAAAGGTAATCAATTTGTCAAATGGAAAGCTAGCCCAGGTCCTGTTAATCTTCAGTTTAAATTGAAACCTCCATTTTAATTTGGCAATGATCGTATCATATTTTGCTGTA
This sequence comes from Leptodermis oblonga, assembly GCA_016801395.1. Classification (NCBI taxonomy): domain Eukaryota; kingdom Viridiplantae; phylum Streptophyta; class Magnoliopsida; order Gentianales; family Rubiaceae; genus Leptodermis; species Leptodermis oblonga. Next base: position 17,707 of record VMRK01000256.1, read on the forward strand.
CGGTGGCATAGCCTACATCTCTACAGGATTTTGTGTCCTTCTTTCTTTCTTTTTTTTCTTAATGTAGCTGATAAAATATCTTTTCTTTCTATATTTTCTTTTGTTTAGGAGGTGTGATTAGTGGTGTTTAAGTAAACAGGGCAACACAATTCTTTGGGTTTTGCCCGATACTTAGAGCTTAATTAACATTAAAGTTTTTAAGACGTGTTCCTAATCGTCGGCAATCTTGCCCTTTTATTCCATAAGGGTTTGTGAAAATTTGAGAAGGGGTCGAGTAAGTATGCCTAAGGCTTGGGATGTATTGAAACTTCTGTGTGCTTCTTGCTGCTGATTTATATCCATTATTTTCTTTTCAATGAAGGTCTATACCTGTGCCAATGAATCTGTTATAACAGAGTATATACCTTTTTCAACTCCAAAGGTGAAGCTTTTCAACCACACAAATCTTCCTTCTGCCACGTCTTTCAAGGGGTAGCAAGTAAACTCGAAATATTGGTCACCATGAACCCTAGCCACTTAATTGGCTGTTATTTGAAAAAGAAAAAAAAAAAAAAACAAAAAAAGAGGGTGTAAGCTGGAAATATTAAAGAGAAAGGAGTGTACCAAAATCTGTCCAAGGTTTCATATTTGTAGTTTGAACTCCTTGCTCGATTCAACTTAACATTGTTTTAGAAAAAACAAATATAAATTTTTTTCTGAAACGATCACGCTTTTTTCTTTTGGTCCTCAATCATCTCAGGCGAAAGCCCCATTGTTGCAAGGTTTGATCATCATGGTGGATGGCCAGACTGTATTCTCCACTGGATCCCAAGTCCATAACTCGAATTTCGCAATTTTCTGGGCAATTCAGAGACTCAAATTGCTTGGTTGACCACTTGAACCACCTCATAAGAAAAACCTGAATTGCTAATCCGTGGAATACTATCACAATATTCAACTCATCGTTCTTATAGGTAAGCCTCTTCATGTCTCTGTCTCTCCATAAACTTTCAAGAAAACCTAGCAAATTCATCACTCATTAAAATTAAATTACTTCATTCTCAATATGATCAAGAGAAAATTTTATTTGTATTCATGTAGTTGTTTTCGAAATTTGGGTTTGGATATTCGTTATTACATATAAAACGCGAAAATTAATGTGGTTGAAACTATACACGTATGATTTGAACAGTATACCATACATACATGGTCAATGTAAAACAGTTAAATAGTTAATTTGACACCTTTTATTTTATTTATAATCACATATGATTATATTAGTAAGGGTAGAAGGAGTAAAAAAACCTGAAAATGGACTCTTCTATTAGAAAAAAAAAATGTTTTTAAAAGTAGACTATTCTAATGAAACGAAGCAAATATAACTTAGCTGAAACTTGGTCATAAATATCAGCTGCGGATTCTCCCCCCGGGTAATCGATAAAAGAATTTCCCATATTTTTCTCTTTCCTTCATGCGCTGCTCGATTTCCTCTATACTCTTGATGATCCCAATATCCTGTTCTCTGATCCTGCATTCCTCTCTGACTCCGACGACGTGGCTTCTGGGGAACACCCGGACAATCTCCCCTAAAGTTTCCCTAGTCCGCAGGTAAGGAGACACGTAGAAGTCACCGTATCTGCTCTGGACTCAAATCAGGTCTGCAATTACGTTTGTAGCCGATGTCACCGTATTATTCTAAAAAGCTCCCCCGCTTGCTGAATCCATCAGGTACCTTTCTTCTCTGGTCATTCCCTGGTAGAAGTACTGGATCAATTGTGCAGGCGAGTGTTTGTGATTAGGACAACTTTCTACTAATTCATGAAATCGCAACCAGTAACTGCTCAATGACTCATCAATATCTTGCTGGATGCTACTTATCTCCTTCATAACCGCATTCCTTTTGGTAGATGGAAAGTATTTTTTCAGAAACAACTCTTTCATCTGTCCCCATTCAGTAATCGAATTTGGAGGCAAGGATGCAAACCATCTGTATGCTTGCCCTGTAAGCACGTACGAGAAAGCCACCAACTTGAGTTGCTCCAGTGTAGCTCCAGTCAGAATCCTTCCCACATCATAGTTGCGAATGTATTCGTCCAAAAAACGGTGGGGGTCTTCTCCTCTGTTCACATGAAATTTAGACATAGAATTTAGCCATCCAAGTTTCAAGGGAAATCCATTAGCCAAGTTAGGCTTCACAATTGCCGACTGCTTATCGGTAGTCTCATGACTACATAGCTCTTTCAACGTCAGCTCAGCAAGTACTGCCAGCCTCTCTTCTTCTCTTTCTTCTCTGTCGGCCATTCTGTTTGTAGCTGAATCAGGGACGATCGACCTAGTACGGGAGGAATCGTCCGTTTGTTCACATGGTCCCTTGGCGGATTTCACCTCAGCAAAGTTCAGCTCGGCTTGATCTGCCAACTTGCATTCCCGTGCTTCCTTAGCAAGTCACCGAGCAGTCTTCTCGATCTCAGGATCACTCAGTAAAATTGGGTTCGACGACCTACTCATACATTGCACAGAAACACACCAGTGCACATTAATAAGAAAAAAAGAAATTAAAAATTGGACACCGTCTCCGGCAACGGTGCCATTTTGACAGAGATGTCATATACCTCTGCAAACACAGTAATTATACTGCTTTTAACCTGCAATCAAAGGATTAAATAAATCTAATACAATGGTAGTCAGGATTGATCCACAGGGACTGATATTCTTAATTTCCTTTTATCTATTAATGTGTGAGTATCTATTTTGATGAGTCGTCACCTTTGTGTCTCTTAAGAGACCTTTAGTTTGTCACGAATGCTTAAGAGAAACAGAAATAACAATTAACTTGTATAAACTATAGAGAAAGTATTCTAGTATTATGTAATCCACCTTCATCACATGCATGCAATCATGAACACTTAAGTTGTCTATCCTATACCGGTTAGTTATAGATTACAACGAGCACCCGCTAGTCATACCCCAATTTCTCCTTAACTTCTCGGTAATCTCCGCGAGTCCCAGGTAATCAAGATTACTTCTCCAACCAACCAATTAATTAAGCCACGAGTTCCCGCTAGTCACCTAATTAATTATTTAGCAGCATTAAGATATAGAGAAACATAATACTAGCAACTCCTATTGTTGTAATTCCAGAAATTATTACTGAATTAATATTACCCCACGACCGAAGGTTGTACCACTCGAAGGCTCTACCAGATTAAAGTAAGGTGATCAGTCTTAATAAAATCTTAGTAATTAGACTTATGAACACTGATTAGTTTAAGAAAATAGTTAATTAGACTTAGATTAATTCAAGTTTCATACATGCATGGATTACGGTTTCAATACATAACACTAGAACAATATATTTAGCTACTCATAATTTGATAATCAAAGCAATAACTTGGAATAGAAATTATGAGGAAAATATGATATACTTTACTGGGATAAAGTGCCGGTGCCGTTTGGACTTTGAACCGACGAACAGAATGCAGCAAAGATTAAGTGTCCTCAAAAGACAAATCAATTAACTACTATGTTACGGAAATCTCAAGGCAACACCGAATCAAAACTAAATAGAATACAAAAACTGTGTAAAAGAAAATAGTATCCGATTATTATCTCAAGTTGCCTATTTATAGGACTTATGCAACTAGTAATTGGAAAAAAATCTATCTCCTAATCAAATAAGGAGATTAATCAATCAGCACTTCAGATTTGAGAAGAAGATCTTTTGCACTCAGATTTCCTTGTTGGATTCTCCTTCCTTTTCTGCTTCCTTGTTTAATACGGAATTACTTATTTATGTTTCTTCCTTGACCTTGCAAGACAGCTTGTTGAATCCCAATTTAACGCCGAGCTGATGTGACGTCGACCTCCACCTTTTGGCCAGTCATGGTGTCATCTCTACATCTTCACAGTGTTATTTGTGCCACTAATTGCGCATCAGTGACTCTGGACTTCAGGTTGTCTGGCCGAGGTCAACTCTTCAGGTCATCTGCTTGAATGTCTTTGTGCTCCTAAAATCCATCTTTTAGAACTTCTCTTCTGCAATTGGGCTTCTTTCTTAAATCTGCACAATTAATACCACCCTTGGTCAAAAAGCCCATAAGAACTGCCAATTACTCTCTAAATTATAAGGTACAATATTGGCGAATCAATTACCTGTCAGAAAAAGTACCAGAATCAAACAACCTCCCCCATGGATGCAGGATTTTGTTCTCCCTAAATGCAACCAAATCCTTACTTCTATCCCAACAGGTCTGTCTTATGCTTATATGTGTTTTATGGCTAACATATCTACTTGTTATGAGCCTCACTCCTATAATCAGGTAAAGGGACAACCTCAGTGGGAAGAAGCTATGAAACAGGAATTGGCAGCATTGGAGACCAACAAAACTTTGACAACTTCCTCCTGGAAAAAAGGTTGTAGGATGTAGATGGGTCTATAAGGTCAAGCATAAACCTGATGGTACTGTGGATCAGTTTAAAGCTAGACTAGTTGCAAAGGGCTACACACAGGTTGAGAGGAAGATTTTTTTGAAGTTTTTTCCCCTGTGGTGAATACTGTTGTTGTCAGGCTTTTCTTAGCCTTGGCTTCTACAAATCAGTGGCCCTTACACCAACTTGATGTGAATAACGCTTTCTTGCATGGTCATCTGGATGAAGAGTTCTACCTGGCTCTCCCTCCAGGCTATAATCAAGCTTCCAGTGGCCAAGTCTATAGGTTGCAAAAATCTCTTTATGGTTTGAAGCAAGCATCTCGACAGTGGAACTCAGAATTGACAGAGAGTTTGCTTAGTTATGGTTTCATCCAATGTGAACATGATCATTGTCTTTTCACCCTTCCACATGTACTGAATTTTTGATGCTCCTTGTCTATGTGAATGATCTTCTGATCTCAGACTCCTCAGAACCACATATTCTTGCTGTCAAGAACTTTCTTCATCAAAAGTTTACTATTAAAGATTTGGGATATGCTAAGTACTTCCTTGGCATTGAGCTAGCCAATCCTCTGATGGACTTTTCTTAAGTCAACGAAAGTATGCCCTTGACATTCTACAGGATGCTGATATGCTGGAAGCCAAACCTGTTTCAACCCCTATGGTTCCAGGCCTCTTGTTAGATGATAAAGCTTCTCCTCTTTTCTCTGAACCTGATAAGTAAAAAAGATTGATTGGTACTGTACTTAGGTTTTACTCGGCCTAATTTAGCTCACTCCACCCAGCAGTTAAGCCAATTTGTCACTGCTCCCCATCACAATCATTGGCTAGCAGCACTTCATATTCTAAAATATCTTGCAGGCTGTCCAGAAAAAGGTCTCTTTTATCCTTTCCAGCCTTCTTCATCTTTGAAGGCCTTCTGTGATGCTGATTAGGCCACCTGCAAGAGGACTCGGAGATCGATACTGGTTTCTGCATTTTCCTTGGTAATTCCTTGATCTCTTGGTAGACTAAGAAGTAAGCAACTGTATCCAAGTCTTCTGCTGAAGCTGAATATAGAAGCATGGCTACTACAGTTTGTGAACTTCAATTGCTCACTTATGTCTTAAAAGTTCTTCATCTTTCTGTTGACCTCCCTATTCCATTCCATTGTGACAATCAAGCAAAAATCTACATCACTACCAATCCAATTTTTCATGAACGAACCAAACATTTAGAGATTGACTGCCATATTGTGTGCAATCAGTACAAGGCTGGACTCATAGCTCCATTGTATATTCCTTCCAAGTTCCAGCTTACTGATATTTTTACCAAGAGCTTGTCCTTTCCTCAGTTCTTTTTTCTGAGTTCCAAGCTTGGATTGATGTATTCCCCCATCCAGCTTGAGGGAGGTCTGAGAAATAAGACAGAAAAGAGGCAATAGCAAGCTGTAATGTTCACAGCATTCAGCTGTGATATTGCAGCCAGTGCATCACAACAATTCACAGAACCAAGTTCAGCATCTACTTCAAGCTATCTTTGATTCAAACAGGTGGACAGCTTCTTTAGCTAATCTGAAGAAACATAGATTGCAAGTTGTGAATGCCACGTGGACAAAGAGGGATGATCACCATTTACAAGGGATGATCACCATTTGCATTGATCAACTTCCCCAAAGTCAACAATTAACTTTAGTTAGGGAGTTGGTTAGTCATTGTACAAGTTTAATTCTAAGATAGGTTAGTCATTGTACAGCTGTGATTTTAACTCAATAGCTTAGTTAATTAAATTATAGATAGGTAGCTTGCTTATTACGCCAAGGGATGGCTATATATATGTATAACGCAGCATTTTAATGCCAAGTTGCTCAATTATTCAATACAGAAAATTTCTCTCAAACTCTCTCTTCTCCTTTGAGCTTTGCTGTGTTTTTTACTATTCTTCTGTGGTTGTTAGTTTCTTCATGCTTTGTGTGCTACCACTACTACAAAAAGGGGCTTTAACTGCGATTTTTTCCCACCTTCAATGGCAGTTATTTGAGCATTTGAACCGCCATCTATCTGGCAGCCGTAGAAAGTTCACAGACTTTCTACGGCGGTTCTGAACCGCAGTAGAAAGTTCGCCGTAGAAAGTCTGTGAACTTTCTACGGTGGTTTTTCCTTACCCGCCATAGAAAGTTGTGAGTTTTCTATGGCGGGTTCCGTCTTACCCGCCATAGAAATTGCATTATTTTTTATGGCAGTTTTTCCCAAATCATTTTAGAAAGTATTTCACTTTTGTACAACTATTTAGAGCGAACCGACTTCTAAAAGTTTAAAGTAAATATAAAAAATATTACCAAGTTAGACATCAATATTACATTATAATATGTATCATCCACAAAAATTCATACAACTATAATGTCAACAAGTTACATTACTATCAAAACAACCATCAAATATTGTTTAGCTAATGCTTCACAATATAACTAACGCATAATGATCTCATAGCATCTATATCCTCAATGGTTGAAGTACTGCCATAGAGAATGAAAACAAATTTAATTGAGTAGCAAAATAAAATACAACAGAGGTTATGCATAAACAAATAAAACAGAATCAAATACATTTTCGAGTGCTAATGTCTCAGATTTCATTGCGCTGTGGTACATGTACTGCATGACATAGTAGCCAAACTCCCAGTTAGACTTTTGTTTTTTTATGCTATTGAAGAATATTATACAAGTCAGAAGATCAACAATTGTATACAATACAACGTTAAATACAAAATATAATAATTAGTTATTTTACCTTAACTATTATCCATTCATGTTATATATGTGCAATTTGTACACTCTCTACCTCTTCGAGCTCTAGTAGAACAACTATCTTTATCATCATTCCCCTCATCACTATGCTCCTCATTAGGGAAAAAATGGAGAAAACAAGCTAACAATTTTTCGTAAACAAACGAGACCCAAAAAAGATGCAAAGAAAGGTTTAGCTTCAAAAAACAAGTGACATTATACACTCTTAATAAAAGGACACACACAAAAGAGACTAAGAAAGGTTAAACTTGAAAAAACAAGTGACATTTAACACTTTCAATGTATAAAAATAAGCATTTTCACTCATTGTCAATAAAGGAGACACACAAAAGAGACTAAGAAAGGTTAAACTTGAAAAAACAAGTGACATTTTACACTCTCCATGTATAAAAACAAGCATTTTCAATCCTTCTAATGAAAAGAGTCACACAAAAGATACTAACAACTTTTCTTAAAAAGATACACGAAAATGAGTCAAAGAAAGGTTTAACTTCAAAAAACAAGTGACATATACACTCTAAATGGAAGGAGACACGCAAAAAAGACTAAGAAAGGTTAACCTTGAAAAAAAAAAGTGACATTTTACACTTTCAATGTATAAAAACAAGCATTTTCACTCATTATCAATAAAAGAGACACACAAAAGAGACTAAGAAAGGTAAAACTTTCTAAGAAAAAAAGTGACATTTTACACTCTCCATGTATAAAAACAAGCATTTTCAATCTTTTTCATGAAAAGAGCCACACAAAACCAAACTAACAACTTTTCTTAAAAAGTTACCTGGAAATAAGTCAAAGAAAGGTTTAACTTCAAAAAACAAGTTACATTATACACTTTAAATGGAAGGAGACACACAAAAGAGACTAACAAAGGTTAAACTTGAAAAAAAAAACAAGTGACATTTTACACTTTCGATGTATAAAAACAAGCATTTTCACTCATTATCAATAAAAGAGACACACAAAAGAGACTAAGAAAGGTGTAAAACTTTTTAAAGAAAAGTGGCATTTTACACTTCATGTATAAAAACAAGCATTTTCAATCATTTTCCTGAAAAGAGCCAAACAAAACCAAACTAACTTTTCTTAAAAAGATACCCGAAAATGAGCCAAAGAAATGTTTAACTTCAAAAAACAAGTGATATTATACACTCTAAATGGAAGGAGATACACAAAAGAGACTAAGAAAGGTTAAACTTGAAAAAAAAACAAGTGACATTTACACTTTCAATGTATAAAAACAAGCAAAAACAATCATTATAGACACACACACAAAAAAAAAAGACTAAAAAAGGTTAAACTTGAAAAAAAAAAAAAAAACAAACAAGTGACATTTTACACTTTCAATGTAAAAAAACAAGCAAAAACAATCATTATCAATTAAAGAGACTAAGAAAGGAAAAAAAAAATTTTAAGTGACATTTTACACTCTCCATGTATAAAAACAAGCATTTTCAATCGTTTTAAACATAGAGTGCTACTTTTTCATATACAAATGTTTACTCCATGCATTTGGCTCTCAATGTTCACTCCGAAAAGATACTAACAACATTCATTTTCACTCATATTAACCCAAAGAGACACATTCATAAAAGCATAGCTTAGAAGCAACATTTCTATTAAAACATCCAACTTCATAATCACCAATCAAAACCAAAACAATTGACTCATCATCTCCCGAACCACTAATTTAACATGTGCACAATAGACATAATCAAATAAATAAAAAAACCATAAGTTTTTCATTTATGCATTTCATCAAACACATGTTATGCATACAAAAGCAATCAATTAAGTAGTTATAATATGAATATCATCCAGCAAAAACAAAACATTACAAATCATATTCCATCACCAACAATCTACATAGTATAACTAACTACCAATCCACAATATTAAGGTTAACGGACTTTCTATGGATTGTAACTTTAATCTTCAAACTACCATAAATAAAAATAAATTCCATATATATTTAATGTAAAAGAATAAGCTAAAAGTGAGAAAGTTTAGTAGTATCTAACCTGAAAGTGATAAATTGCAACACAAATATCCGAGTTCTAAGTTTGAAATGTATAAAAGTGGGGTTCGAGGATGGAGAAGACGACGTCCCGGTGCAAGATTGCCCAAATTTGGAGATAGACTTTGTTTTCTAGGTCTAAGATACGGATATTCTACGGCGGCTATAAAAACCCCGCCATGAAAGTACCTTTCCATGGTAGTTATGTCAAAACCGACATAGAAAGGTGCTTTCTATGGTGGTTTCTATATAACCGCCATAGAAAGTATGGACTTTCTAGGGCGGTTTTACAATAACCGCCTTATAAAGGTTTTCTATGGCGGAATTTGTTCTGTATCCGTTGAAAGGTCTCACTTTCTATGGCGGTTTTTTCATAACCGTCGTAGATACTAACTTTCTACGGCGGTTCTAAATAAACCGCCGTAGAAAGTCCGTACTTTCTTTTCAATAACGGTTCTGGTCTATTGCGCCATGAAAGGACCGACGTTGATCCTACTTTTTGTAGTAGAGTACAAATATGTCCAAACTATTCTACAACATCAAGGCTAAATTTATGTGGTTTTAACATCCTTAACATGCATTCGTATTGATTAAATCCGAATCATAACATGAGTTCCAAGCTTACATTTAACATTTAGGATTCCAGAAAATATAAATATTTAACCAATTGTCATGAAACGAAAAAGCCATAACTTTGCTAAACATACAACTATACGATTTTGTACATGCATGTTTTAAAGAATATTAAGAACACAATAACACATCAAAGATTCAAAATCAATAACTCATTGATGCCAAAAAACTAGAACAGGAAGCATGCATGTTCGATTTTGTTTGATCAAATTGTTTGATGGCCGGGCCTAAGGAGTCAAATTGATTGATTAAGGGCCTGTTCTTTACACAGTTCTATGAACTGGTTCTGGCTAATTTTTGGGGTTAAGAACAATTACTATGGGCTGAAATATTATTATACTGTAAAAATTAGTTTTTGGTTGAATAAGTAAAAAATGAAAGATTGGGGTTTATTTGCTAATAAAAGTAAAAGTTTTGAAAAAAAGTACTGGAAAAAAATTTGGGTTGAAACCAATGTTCTTTACTATGGGTTGAGAACTGGTTCTTTACCCAGTTCTTAGAACCTTGTTTTTTACAAATGGACTGAAACCCATTTGGGTTGAGAATATGTTCTGAAACTTGTTCTCAGAACATAGTAAAGAGCAGGCCCTAAGTTGGCCAATTTAAAGTCTGCATGGCCGGAAGAAAGCCGCGTTCTTATTTGCTTTAGTTACTTAAAGTATTAAACATGCATGCTTATTTCAATCATTTTCTTTAGTATTTAGTTTTAGGTAATTTAATCTAGGCATATCTTTTGATAATAGTGATACTCTATATTTCAAACCTTAACATCAGTTGCACTACATATGACATTTTATTTTAGAATCAAACAGTATATTAGAATTTAAACTCGATACATCATATGTTATAAGTAATACGCGATACTCTTGATGTTAAACTTGATCCTTACGTTTGTATTAAAACAATAACAAGAAACAAAATAGAAAACGTGTGAAAAACCGCCTTACAGATTTGGGTACAAGTTTTTGCCGTAATTGAATGTAACTACTCCTTAAAATGAACGGATCTATAAATTGGAAAATTATACATTTAGGTGAAACTAATTTTATTTTCATTCTACAGTTATAATATCCAATAATTCCATAAACTTTTTTCAGACATAAAAATGTGTATATAATTTCATATCACCATAATATTTTTCTGTACTTAATTTATCGCTAATTAACCATTACAAATTACATTATACATATCTAGTTCTCTAGTTTCAAGCTAGTTACAAAATTGCATTTCATTAATATACAATATTGATACAAAAATTAAGATATACAACTATGGATATCACAATTCACAACTTCATCCCAAAATTGCATTTCAGATTTTACTTTTTACCATCTTCCTTACCAGGTTGAACTTCACACGAATTCACGAACTCGAAGAAATTGTCGAGGTGCCATGGACTTTTTTCCTTCCACACATATTCTCCATGTTTAGCAGTAGCTCTTTGCTTTTGGTCCTCTACCATTTCAGGTGAGAGCCCCCATCCCAGCAAGGTTTCATCGTCGTGTTGGATAGCCAAACTGTACTCTCCGTTCGACGCCAATTCCAGAATTCTGATCTCGCAGTTTTTCGGGCTCTTTAGGGACTCGAATTGCTCGGCCGACCACTTGAACCACCTCATGAGAAAAACCCTAATGGCTAATCCGTGGGATACTATCACTATATTCAACTCGTCGGAGGGGTCCTTGGAGAGCCTGTTCATTTCTATGTCCCTCCATAAAGATTCGAAAAAACCTGATGAAATATACCAAGTTTGGACCGGTTACTGAAATCTCTTTTATATTTACTCATTGTGAGGCAGGTGGGTTTGGCACACGAAAATAAAAATGGTCAGAATGGTTAAATGGTTTCTACAGAATGAAATTTCAGCGTTTGAATAATACAAATATGAAAATAACTGATCATTGCTTAATTGAGTCCCATTTACAAGGGAAAATCAGCGACAATATTCTGCAAAACTAAACCTGAAAAAATTTCAAAATGAAATTTAGAATTTTCTTAGGGAATAACTATTTTAAATATCTATATATATGTGTGTGTGTGAGAGAGAGATGTCATTCATTCTCGCACTCTTCGTGAAATTACATGGGTTATGTACCATTACCTATTTTGTATACCATAGTGATCTTTTATATAAAGTACTATATATATATATATACATCCATCAAACACATCATTATATTTTCATTGCTAATATTAAAATAATATTATTTTTATAATGGTATCAGAACGTAAATTATCAACCAATTACAAAATAGAAAGTTTGAAGAGGGTAATAGTGATGATCAAACTTACTTGAAACTCGGTCATAAACATCAGCCCCGGATTCTCCCTCAGGGAACCGATAAAAAAACCTTCCATATCTATCCCTAACCTTCTTAAGCCCCTTCATCTTCTCCTGATCCTGGAAATTCCCAAAATCCTGTTCCCTGATCCTGCATTCCTCTCTAACCCCGGCGATCTGATGCCTCGGAAAAGCCCGGCCGATCTCCCGGAGAGTGGACCGCGTCCTCTCGTAAGGAGACACGTAGAAGTAGGCATCCCAAGTGTCCGATTTTCCATGATCAGAAACCCCATCCAAGATCTCGCAACCAGCTTGTCTGGCTTGCTCCATTCCGTGCGCCGTCAGAGGGATTTTATGGTCCGGCGTTACGCCGTAGACCTTTTCATCGGTGTTGGCCGAGCTCTCGCCGTGGCGTACTAGGATTATGCGCTTTGGCAATGGCTTGTGCAAGAGATGCACTTCAACAGGTTTGTTGTCAACGTTGAAGACCTCCGCCATTTGATAATTAATCTTGAGTTTTTTTTTTTCTTGGGGTTGTGGCCTGTTAATTATTTATTAACGTTGTTGATAGCTAGCTAGGGAAATTAAATAAGGATGATTTTTTTTTTTTTTTTGGTAATAATTTTTGTGAAGTTTTGATTGTTGTTCTTCCAAAATTAAGGTCGATTTTGATAGTTAATAATTGGCAACCACAATTAACAAAAGATTGGCAGCTTTTTCCGCATTCCGTTTTGGACGGCTACAGCAAGAGAAGTCAATCAAGGGCGCCAGGCTCCACCAGTCAACTTCTTGTGTCAACACTGGATTCCAGCGGCTCCACAGATCCATAGCTCGGGACTGATTTGATGTCGTCATAAATATATTTATATTTAAAATAAGTAATTTATACTTAAAGAAAATATTTTTTTTCGCACACACATTAAATTTAACAACTAATGTAGACACCAAATTATCTCAAATGTATTAATAGAGAATAGAAAAAAGTTTTGCCTGATGAATAAAGAAACCTAGCTCTATTTTCTAAAAACAAATTTTCAACTTTATTTTTTATTCGAGAGAGTATCTTTTTTTACCGTTTGACAGTATAACATGCGATGCATCAGAGGTTAAATTCCATAGACCAGAGGCTAGCCTCAAAACACAATACATCAAAAGCTAAATTCGATACATGATAGTTCAGTAGCTTAAATCATAACTGTAATACATCGAAAGCCGAACTCGAAACATCAAAGGTTATACTCATTAGAATCTAAATTTTATACGAGATACTTTAACAACTATACTCATAGCTACGATAGTGAGCAGCTAAATTTAGTACATGAAAAACTAAACTCAATAAGTGATATATCAGAGGTTAGACTCGATAGGCGTATTCTCACCATTATGTACCTACAATTTTTTTTTAGCCAAAATGTAGAATAATTAAACTAAGTTTCTTATTAGTTTCTATTTCCTATTCGGTTTATGTTTTCTATTCATTTGTTTGTTTTAGGAAACCTAATTGTTTTAGGAAATAGTTGCAATCTGAATCAGTGTACGATTTAGGGATAGTTTAGCCTATAAATACATGTCTTGGGTTGCCATTGTAATCACAGAGAAAATTACAAAGAAATTAAAAAAGCCTTGCACTGATTTCGGGTGGTGCAAATTTTATTTGGTTAGCTTATTGGTTTCTTCCTTTCTTGTGCAATTAATTGAATTGCATGTTTGTTGTTTGATTTCGGTGCAGGAGCAAGTTTATAAATCAATTGGGATTCAATTGATTTCAACTCCCTTGGTTTCCGAGTGATGAATTCATCTTTGATCAATTTAATTGATTGATCGGCATTCTTGCATTTCGGCTTGGTTCGAAGTTCGTGGCTTCCGCGTTTGTTTGTTCTATAGGTTTGATTTATTTTGGTTCCTACACAAAAACACCCCTATACTTGAAAGGAGACCTAATACGTGCCAGAAGGATTTTGTTCCATATTTTCCTCCTTGTACACGATTTGGAATGGGTTCTATTTTCTTAAGCGATTAGGATTAGAATTTCCTTAAGTAGTTGTTTTCTTTTAGAATTATACCCTTGCAACCCCTATGGGCGCGTTTGGCGCGCGAGAATGAGAATGTAGGACATCTCATATCCTATAGTGGATAAATCTCATACATACCAAATACAGGAATTTTAATTTTAGGATTCAGATACCTATTCCCCCGATTTCCATTCCCGCACTAAGCCTTTAGAATTGTAACAGGCTTATATCGCATGTTCTAGGTTTTCTTCTTGGTTGGACGACTTGCCCAGGCGGCTGATTTTGTTTTTCGTCCAGTAACGATTTCTTCTTTATTATTAATTATATTAATGTTTTCTTTATTTATGAATAGTAACTAATTTCATATTTATTCCGGTGCATGTTTGATGATTCAACTGTGAGATCTAATTGTACTTATACTCCATGATGTATGTGAGTATTTACCAAAGTATTCAGGAAATTTGACTAAATATAATTTGGCCAATCAGGCGGTTGCAACGCAAGGTAGATTAGCGGTAACATTGGGGTCGCATCTCAAGGGGGCCTGTTCTTTTTCATCGTTTTGAAAACGATTTTGAAAATAAGTTTTGGAAAATAATTTTATAATGTAAAAAGTGTATTGAAAATGTAAAAAGTAGATGTTGAATAGTAAAAAGTTGTATAAGAAATGATGAAATATGATTAAAATATATTAAATTTACTGTTGAAACCAAAACCGTTTTCAAAACAGAACAAAAAGAACAGGCCTAGGTCTTTCTCATCTTAATGCTGTCGGACAATATTAAACCTTATAGAGGTTTTCTGGGTTGTGTTCTTGTTAGAGAAGATTCCCAAACTATCGACAAAGTGAGGAAGGATTGGCACGGAAGAAGTTTCCAGTTAGTTATAACTAATTTGGTTGCATATATGTATTTGAGATATTATTGAAATGTCATCACTAGTTGGAATCATTGTCGGAATTCCCATTAATATAATTAAATCTCAGCAATCTGTTACTTTTATTCTTGCTTGCCTTATTTTATTTACGAAATTGTTATACCGCAGTAACGGTTTTACTAAACGCAGTAACATTCTCCTATAAAAAAACTAAAATGTCCCTGGCACAAAAAAAATTTAAAAAAAAATGCGGACTAATGCACCCACGGGGATTACTGTTCACCCATGGGTGAACAGTAATCCGCGTGAAGAAAAAAAATAAATAAAAAATAAGGAACAATTTCCTCTGCTTGCGTCTATAAATAGACGCAAGTAGAGGAAATGAATTACAAGTGAGCCTAAGGAAACCCTAAATTAGTTAAATCGGATAAAACGGTTACTGCAAGTACGATCGACTAAAGGTTAGTGCCTCAATTTAATATTTGTTTCGGTACTGTTTTATTTGTGAGATTATTTGTTTGTTTGAATAATTTAGTTAGAGGCATACTAAAGTTTAGTTAGAGGTTATAATATGTCCGAATTTGTTAGTATTTTACCAGAAAATATTAATTTTTTATCCGGATCTTCGTAGATCCGGCAGATTGTCGCCGGAATGGAATGAAATACTTGCGGTCGCCGACGGAACTTCAAAGAAATACCGCCGGCGACCGGCGGTATTTTCTTAAGGAATACTGCCGGCCTCCGGCGGTATTTTCTTAAGGAATACCACCGGCCAATACCGCCTGAGGCCGGCGGTATTTTCCCGACGGCGGTATTTTCCCGCGAAATACCGCCGCCGGACGGCAGTATTTTCAGACGAAAAAAACTGCCGGCCAATGGCAGTATTTTTCGCAGGGCGGCGGGATTTATCCGGATGTTTTATGCACAAACGGGGCGACTTTTGCGCAAATACTTTAAAATTTCTGTAACTGTAAACGTATTCTCGTTCTTTGTATGTTAGCAATTAATTTCGTATTGATACATGTGCATTTATATGATTGCAGATGGCAGAAGCATTCAAGAAATTGAAATTGAAATTAAACAAAAGCAAAAGCAAAAAGGATGACAATATGATATTGGTTGATAGAAGCACTGAGGCGACACAGTCCTCGTCTGAGGAAATAGGTGGCCGAATACATCCCACTGTATCCGAGTGGCAGAGGAAAGTGGCAGGAAGAGCGCATGGATCTTCTCGCTAATCAAATGCGACGAGGGAAAGTAACATTGATTACCGCGAAATCCCATTTGCTCCGCCATACATTGGAAATGCGGAGGAGGAGGAAGCTAGGGAAATTGCAGAAAGATTTGAGATGGACATGTCTCAGTCGCAGGGGTACATGGGAGGGAACTCGGGGCGGTTGGAGGATGAAAATGAAGGGGAAAATGCATCCAACCGACGGAGGAGCAAAAAAGGCAAAGAAGTAATAGGCTCCTCGCGTAGGTCAGTGTCAGGGGCTGGGTCCGGTTCTGGCTTCAGAGGGGATGCCGGGTGGAAAGTTTACTGGCCTCTAGATGGTCCGATTGACGGTGGACCTTCAGATCCGGAGTTGTTACAGAGTTTTAAAGGTCATGTTGCCTACTATGTATGGCATCAACAGGTATCGTTTTTATGCTTTATTATATATTTCTTGATATGATTTTTATTCATTTTGTATTTATGATTAATAAGTTAGGTTATTAAAAGTGTTATGTTATTCATTCCATTACATAAAAACGTGGTGCATTGTTGTGCCATAATGGCTATAACAATCTGCAAAAGTGGGCTTTAGACGAAGGGGAAATAAAAACTCTAGTTGACCAGTCCGGGTTGGCACATTTGTGTTGGTCTATGCATCCAGAGCTAGACTCTGCACTCCTAAGTGCCTTTGTTGAGATATGGCAGCCAGAAAGTAATTCATTCCACGTGCCATTTGGAGAGATGAGTATCACTCTCCACGACGTTGCGTACATATTGCGGGTTCCGATTGGGGGATCGCCAATTGGGTGGAAAATTAAGCCGGCAGAGATGAAAGAACTGCTGTTAGAGACGTTGGGGATTCAGGAAGACCAGCTCGGGGATCGAGATTTTGCCACTGTCAAAATGTCCCTCCTCCGCGAGCAATGTCTCAGTGGATAGGTGGATGCCTCCAATTCTGTCGCAGGTTATTTGCTGTGGTTAGTTGGGAACACCCTGTTCGTGGATAAGAAAAAAAAACCCACGTCCTTAGGCATTTCTTGCCTTACCTCCAAGATGTAGAAAGCCTAGGCGGACTTGCGTGGGGTGCAGCATGTTTGGCGAACCTTTATCGCAACCTTGGTCGGGCCTCTAAAGTGGACGGTGCCCAGTTAGGAGGGTGTCTGACTTTATTGCAGGTTTGTAAGAATCGTTTATAAATTATTTCAGTCCTTATACCTGGAGAATAAAATGACTAATTTATTTTTTAATTTTTTTAATAGAACTGGATATACAAATACTTTCCCGCGTTTAGTCCGGCAAAGCAGAGATCCTAGGATGTCGATTGGCCAGCATCGGCTAAGTGGCACATCGGAACCGGAAGGAAGCGCGAGCCTAACTGGGATTTGTTGAAATACAGACGTGCCCTGGACGGAATGAAATCCGAAGTGGTAATATTTCTATGTTATTTAAATTTTTTTATGTTTATTATTGTAATAGCCGACCTAGTCGATTATCCACTTACTATGTTTCACACGCACTAGGTCAATTGGCTTCCTTTGGGCCGAATCCCGCAGGAGTGCACGCAATAACCTTGTACAGGGGTCTTATTCATTGTCCTGGAGTCGCAGAGCCATACATACCTGATCGGTTCCTGCGGCAATTTGGATTCATTCAATCGATCCCTCACACAGTTTTACAGCCAAAGAGCTGTTACAGAGGCCCTGAAATAAAAAGGTACTCGTGCGTGTTTGATACGAATCTTAAGATCCCGCAAATGTACCCCAAGAATAAGGTGTTAAGGGGGATGGGGAGGGCTCATTGGGCCGATCAGACGTGCCCTGAGTACCTCGAGTACTTCCTTCCGCGGACGCACGTTCGTGTTAGTCCCGACGACATGAAGCGGATGAGCCACTGGACCCGAAACAGTTATCTGCGGTTGCGGTAAGAACTACAAATTTATGTTTTTTTCTGTTCATTAATTATATAATTGTGTCAATCTTTTTAACTATATTTCGATATTTTTTCCAAACGCAGCGCTTGCAATATATAGCAAGTAAAATGTATTATGCTCATCCCCGAAACCGGGATACCGTCCCAAGTGACGTAAGGGAGAGTACTATAGAGGAGGTGGCTCGTCATTTGGAGGATTTGATGCCGACACTGTAGTACATTTAGGCCGAGTCCAATGTGTTATAATCATTATTTTTAATCTCTTTTTTAATGCAATGTCTAGGGAGATACCGCAGTCGGGATGATATATAGATATTTTATTTAAATTCAGTACTGATAAAATGTATTACACCAAAATTCTGAAGATGAGGATCTTATCTTTCAAACGTAAAATCAAAAATAAATTGTTGTTAATGTTAAGTTGTTGAAATGAAAAAATATCGTATACTAACACTCAGCAGTCGCTTTATTCCGGAATGCACCTCATTTTCCATCCAAATGAGATTTCCAAAGCTGCATTTGTTCTGAGGCCCGGCTACTCCACGTCGGATAGATTGGGGGTAGCAAGACCTCCCATGTCGTTAACAAAGCAATGAAATGATTTTGTCTTATTAACCCCATATTGATGAAACTGCTCGGATCAGTAAAGACGCCGGCCCCTCGCCACAGGAGCGGAAGGAAGTATTACTCTGTTGGGCATATAATGCAACCACCCTCTGGTACTTCGTTGCGACAATTATTCCCAGAAGATGAGAATCAAACCAGAAATCCTCTTCGGCCGGAACTACATACCAATCTAGCAGCCTGAATGCTAAATCGTAATCGACTGCCCCAAAAACGAATCGCCAAAAAGTAGCTTCTTCCCGTAGTTCTTGGTGCAGGTCTCTACGAACTTGGTGCCACTGCGCCTGATCTGCATCGTGTACGAAATAGGCAATTATCCTAAAACCACAAAGTCCATCGGGCACAACATTAACGTGTCCGGTAATGTATTCGAACACGAACTGCTTCAGAAATACAGGAAGGTCGTAAAGCCACTCAGAAGCGTGGGGCCTCACACCCTTCGTCTTCTCCGCCCGCCTGTGGATCGCCGACCTGTGAGTGTAAAGCATATTAAATTCAGTATGTGTATATGTATTTAACAACAATGACATATTGAAATTAAATACATATTTCGTACCTCGTTGTAGCGCATTCCTTTCGGCATGCTCGAATCCTGATAGATCTCGTTCGGTTGAATTGTGTCTGGGACGTCCCCTGTATGGCCTACTAATCGGCTCAGCTACATCAACAGTTTCTGGATAAAGCGTCGAATACACAACACCCATGACCCTGTATATCTCAGCGCTCGGACGCGACATGACATCCACAAACATTTCATGCAGTCGCTCTTCAGCGGTTTGTCTCTCCTCCTGAGTTTCTGGAATATCAGTATCTCCCAAATGCAGCGTCTTCCAGAAGGCGTCTACGTCGATAGGATCAATTGGTTGCTACGCGCGCACCAAATGTTGCATCTCACATGCACATGGCAGATCGCAACTTGTTCAGAGTTCGCAACCACAAAGCGCACCGTCGTCCCCGATAAGGCCAACTCTTTTTGTATATTCGTCCTCCACCATTGTAATACCAGCGAACGACATTCTACCGTTAAAACGACTATACAATAGGTAGTCGCTCTTCCGGCATGTTTTGCTACGCGAAGCTTCCATTTTAGTCCGAATTTCATCGAAGTGCAATCCTATCATAATATGAATGTCGTGAAAAATACTTGGGAACGCCTTTCTATCCGTACCAATAGCCTTCTTCACATGTGCATGTGCACTCTCAACCCTGAAAGACAATTGACATTAAAATTCTTCATAGAACGTAATCCTTATATAAAATATCGCGTAATTATACAATGTACAAATCATAAATGCAATCAATAAATAACTTACATGTTCGTGGTGCGCCCTCCGTAATGCTTTATACTTTTCGTCCGCAAGACACAAACTTCTTCTTGTGGGGATCCAACCATATCTTCTTCAAGTACGGAATAACATTTTTGAATCTCGATTTATTCCCATATTTGGTATCAATATATTCCACAGCTGCCGTGAACTGTTCATATGTCAGGGCTTTCACCACTTGCCCCCAACGATATAGAAAGACATCCGTTGTAGTTTTGTCGTGTCCAACTGACACTACATGTTTCTTGACATCCATTTCAATGTGTCCTCCTACAAAGTAGCTGGATAGCATGTGGGAAAACTAGTTCCACAGCATTCAGAAATGCGGTCTCTCGATCAGTCATGACCATGTGGGAGAATTTGTTTTCCTCGAATAAAGTGCTCAATTGCGCTAATCCCCAGTAATAACTCGGAGTAGTCTCATCCCTCATGAAAATGAACGCGATATGAACATACTGAGCTGTAGGTACATGAGCTACAATTTGCAGCAGAGTCATGTCATACCTGTTTGTCTTATACGTTGTATCCATAAACAAAACGTACGGAAACAGAACAAGTAGATTACGCGCCTTCTTGTGCGCAAAGAAGATGTGGCCCACTGCATTACTTCCGTCATCGCTTGAGTACGCATAGAAGTATTCGTGATCATGCAGAAGTTTGAAGAAATACTGCATGTTAATCATACCTCCTCTCGCATCCCTTTTACTTTTTGCTGATTCGTTGTAAACCTGTCTTATGTGGCTGACATTTTCCGGATCATCCGCGCGCAATTGGGCCAATATATGCTCCGGCTTGATGTTAATACTGGACATTTCTGCAATCTTCTTCTTATCCGCTTCTGTTAAACGTGTCTGCACTGAATGCCAATTTCGCACTTCTTCTAATTCATGATTGTGCGTACCGTTTCTGACCTCTAATGTCCACTTTCCCCCATCAATTTCTCGTCCCTCCAAGTGAAATGAACAGTTTGTCATCTTGCTGCTTGTATTGCTCCGTCTGCTTCTCCCTTCCGGTATGGGTGTCTTCTCCCTAACTTTTTCTGATCTATCACACCCTTTCTCAACTCTACCTTTTCTCCCTCTTGTTAGGAACAGCCCAACATTTTTGAAGGAGAAGTAATTTTTGCCGTCATATTATTTTCAGCTGCTCGTGCTTTAACCCATGCAATCATACCTTCCTTACTGATGAACTCTTCGGTCGTTTGAAATACTTCGGTGTGGTCAGCATAAATGTCATCACTCTCAACGCGAAAATCCTTTTAACATAAAAAAAAAACCTGGTTCAGCATACTAAAACAAAAAAATTTTGATTCAACAAATACATTGCGCAATTATATTGTCGGATAGAGCCAAAGTTCTGACACAATTATGATTAGCATAGGTTGGATGGATATTGCGACTGTCCCAGGTTTTTGCTTGAAAAAATAGCCAGAAATACGTCCGCCCGCCGGAAATACGTCCGGCTGCCGGCATTTTTTTTTGGCCGTAAATACCGCCGACTGGCGGCGATATTTCCGGGGGAAATACCGCCGGCGAACGGCGGTATTCAGGGAATTTCGGATGGGGAGACAGTCTCCCCGTCCGAAATGTTGCAGAACCGGCAAAAAACGTCCGGATAATCGCAGATCCGGGAAAAAAATCCCCCTGAATAGGTTTTTTTTTCCGAAAATTAAAATGAAGGGGTATATAGATAATTTATGCAAACTACTATAAAGTAAAAAATAAATACAGTGTAATATGGATCGTACTCGGGTATACCGGCCATATTTGAATAAACGTATCAGTGATGAATGGAAAAAAAGTGTTTCTGCAGTTTAGTGTAAATAGAAAACAACTAACTCTAGCGATTGAAAAAATATAATGAACTTTACACCTTACTTATAGGTGAAAAAATGGGGAAAAAAAAAAATTTATCATAAAGGGCAATTTGAACTTTTAATAGGAGAATGTTACTGCGTTTAGTAAAATCGTTTATGCGTTTAGCATGCCTCTTTATTTATCACTTCACTTGCCCAGGTTGATTCTTTTGATAGTTTAACAAGAGAACCTATCAAGCGTTTACTAAATTTTATTAATACTCTGCCTCACATGTTTGTGCGTGCATGTAGACAAACAGAACTAACTTGGATTCATTTTATAAACATTGTATTTAAACACAACATAACATTATTAAAAGGCTAATTGGACTACGAGAATTGAGTTTTTGAAATCTCAATAAAGAGACATATGTAGCCCAACAACATGCTACAAAGAATCAACATATATCCACTCAGGTGAAATAAATTTGATACACAGAAATGTTTCCAAATCTCACATCTCAAAGAACATAAAATGACCAAAAGAGTAAAATGAATTTGTCAAAGACTATATTTCATCAAAGTGCATAAAAGAAGTTAGCAACTTACATGGGCATGTACAAATTACTAAATGGAAAATCAATAACCAATTCAATTTCAGCCTGTGCTAACACCAACAAACAGTTATTCATTATCAGTATCTACTGTATCTTCAGCTGAATCAGCGCTACCATATTTATCATCATTTTCTTCCGAGCTATCATCTGTCTCAGCTAAATTATCGAAGAAACCATCGAGGTACCACGGACACTTCTCGTACCATCGCCTTTGGCAGAATGAGCTCTCCATCTCTGGTCTTGGATCATTTCTGGAGATAACCCCCATGACAGCATCTCTTCTTCGCTATGATGGAGCGCCAAGCTATAGTCTCCACCGAAACCTAGTTGCATAACCCGAAACTCGCAGTTTTCCAGATTGCTTAGATATTCAAACTGTCCAACAGTCCACTTGAACCACTTCATGAGAAAGACCCGGATTGCTAGTCCATGGGATATGATTATGAGATTTATTTCGTCAGTAGGACCCTGCTGAAGCCGGTTCATGTCTATATCCCTCCATAAAGATTCAAGGAAACCTGAAAGTTAATTATTTGGTGCATCAGTATAGTGCAATTTCATTCAAGTAACGAGTTCATCTTTATCTAAATTCAAAAAGGCACAGGTTGTGAAGATGCAATTCTAGTTTTATATCAAAGAAATAATGACATACAACCCTCTAAAAAAGGTCACCAAGTAAACAAAATTTTCAGTTCTCCATATACTGATAAAGTCAACCAGATAACCACAAAAAGATGTTGGCATGCTACCTCTTGCAAAGGGAACTATGACCCACTGTGACATACCAGGAGGACAAACACGTCAACAGAGAAATTACCAATAAATAAACGAGTTCCAAAGGTAGGACAATGGCAGCGAAGTCCAAAAAGTTGGATTAAAAAAGGATGAGAGGGAGATTACGAAAATGAATACTTTCCAAACCACAGGAATGGACAGGAAGAAGAAGGGAATGCAGGAAGAGGAAAGAAAACAACAAAATGTTATAAGAAAAACATTTATTCAAAAATGATTGCCGGAGAGCACCAAGAAAAAAGATTAGAAAAGGAAAAGATAAACTTGAACATGGGGCAATCTTACATGCTGGGTGAACAAAAAAGCAGCACTCCCATTACCGAACAATATTTTTGTGATCTTTTTCTGGGAGGCCCATACCAGCAATTCCAATATTTCCAATTTGCATATAGGTAAAAGGAAAAAAAACCTTACCATTTTCTAAATCTTTTAGTAGTCAATCAGTAACTTCT
>VMRK01000153.1:0-40726 GCA_016801395.1 Leptodermis oblonga
GCAATTCTCACGGGCTTTTTGCCCAAGGTTTGTATTAAGGAGAACAGCCCAATTGCAGAAGAGAAGTGCAAAAGGATATATTTTAGAAGCACAAAGGCATCCAAGCGGATCGGGCCGCGGAAGCCAGGATCCGAGGAGCTACTTTCGGGTCAAGAAACCCGAGATCAAGGAAGAAATGGAAATAAGCAATTCCATGTGAAACAAGAAAGCAGAAAAGGAAGGAGAATCCAAGAAGGAAAGGAGAAAATCGGAATTCCAACTCACCTCGGTGTTCGTACATATATATATATATATCTATATATATCTCATATTCATGCATATCGGCAACCTTTCCATATCTAATCATCTCATCACTAATAACAAGAATGATTCCAAAGATCAAACTGTACATTTCCAATCATCAAATTACTAATAATGTGAATGGTCTAATATATCAAACCGTACATTTCCAGGCATCACATTACTAATAACGTGAGTGATCTAATAGATCACTCCGTACATTTCCAGGCATCATATTACTAATAACGTGAATGATCCCATCGATCAAACCGTACATATCTAGATATCATATTACTAATAACGTGAATGATCTCATAGATCAAACCGTACATTTCCAGGCATCATATTACTAATAACGTGAATGATCTAATAGATCAAACCGTATATTTCCAGGCCTCATATTACTAATAACGTGAATGATCTCATAGATCAAACCGTACATTTCCAGACATCATATTACTAATAACGTTAATGATCCCATAGATCAAATTGTACATTTGTAGACATCATATTACTAATAACATGAATGATCCCATAGATCAAACCGTGCCCTATAATCTTATCTCAAACTCATATATATCAAATCAACAATTCCAGAATACAAAGAAAGCTCATCAGATATCTTCACACATATATAGGCATTCAAGAATATACATAAGCACGAATGGACTTTTTGAATCTCAAAACATTTCACATATGATTTTATAAGCTTTGTAAAACATGTCATCAGAATTCAGTTCAATGAAGATTCAATTATTAATTGCATTAAAACAGTATCCATTTTTAGTGAGAAACTCATCTCAGTCCGAAGATACTAGCTCATAATTTATCTATCCGATCGCCGTGTTCTGGAGATTGTTAAAGTCCTATCCACCAGAGCAAAATCAAGATTCAAGTCTCGAATTTCAGTTTTCTAAATTTTTTTTAACATTCTCTTCTTTTCCTTCTCCTTCTTGCTCCTTCTTCCTCATTCTATTTACGTCCAATTCCAGTTCCAACTTCTCAATCCTTTCCTACAGTTCCAAGTTCAAGATTCCTACTCCAAATTCTTCTTTCTTTACCTTCCTTCACTTGTTGTCACCAGCTCCAGTTCCAATTCCAGTTTTCCTTTCCTATTGTTTTAGGTTCCAAATCTCTCAATCCTGAATTCTTCCTCCTCCTTCTCTCCCGTCGCTCAACTTCAGCTCCAGCTCTAGCTCCATTTCTCTTTTCTTTTCCCACTATTCCAAACTTCAAACCTCTATTCCTAGTTATTGTTCCTTTCTCTCCTTCCTTTCAGCTCAGCTCTCCATTTCTTTCTCTCAAATTTTTGTTTCCTCTGTTTCCTTCTTGTTCTCTTTGTTTTTATTCCTTCTCTCGATTTTCATCTCCATCCCACGACTTCCACTCCTTTTCCCCTCCTTAGTTTTAGCTACATATATGTTTATAAGACAAGTTCAATTTTGATATGTGTGTGTGTGTGTATATATATATATGTATATATATATATATATATGAGATGCAGGGGCTGCGTGGTCGACTTGAATACAAGTCCCGCTGCCCCTTTTGTTTTTTTGTGTTCTTTTCTTTTTCTTTCTTTTGTTTATTTTAAGAAATTATTTAGTTATTGTTTCCCATTTGCTTACTTGAGTATTAAGTTTGTTCCTTTCTTGTTTTATTAGGCAAGGTTTATCTTCCTTTGTATTTTAATTTTTCTTTTCTTTTATTCTATTTCCTTTTGTCTTCTTATCTCTTATTCTAATCTGCATATCTTTACATATATATATTACTTTAACTGTATATGTGTATGCATATATATGTATGCTATATATATATATATATGGAATTGTTATTCAAAGGACATATTTTACTAAACATAGGACACATTTTAAAATTTTATTGACTAAAATTACTGAATTGCCCTTTTGAATTTTTTCTTCTTTCTTTTCTTCTTCCTCTTCTGCGATCTTCTTCTTCTTCGTCTTCTTTCCTTTCTCCTTTCAATTAGAGAATGACAAAGAAAAAAAAAAAAAAAAAGGAATTGGGTTCTGCTCATAAATAATGGCCCAATGCAGCATTGCAACCTGACCAATCACCTTAGAGATCCCCAAGACAGATGATTTGATCTTTAGTTTCTTGCATTTTTCGGCTGTGTTTTGTGAATGTTTTTGTAAATTATGTATAAGTTCATTTTTCCGGCTGTGGGGACAATCGCTCGGACTGAGCGATTAAAGCCGAAACAATCGCCAAAGGACGGTAATTGTTTCGGCTTCAGTCGCTTGGGCAGAGCGATTGAAGAGGAAACAATCGCCTGGTATAGGGGATTGTTTCCCCTACAATCGCCTATACCAGGCGATTGTTTCCTATACAATCGCTTGGCCCAAGCAATTCTACGAAGGAAAATCACCTGGTCTAAGCGATTCTTTATGAGGGTAAAAATGTATAAGGATATTATTGTCTTTTCGCCACTTAAAATTTTAAAAAGTGTCATGTGTTTAGTAAAAAGTCTCATGCAATTAACATGCCCCTATAAATAAATATATATATATATATCTTACTTTATTACTAGTGTTATTTTTGTTTATATTTCTTCTATTTCTTTTAATTAATTAATTAATTATTCAAGCTTATCGAGAAGCCCAAAATATTGACCACCGCCTCTTCTCTTTTGTTTTTGTATTTTATTTTGTTTTCTCATTTGATTTCTTTTAATTAATTATTGTTTTATGTTTATCTTTTCTTCACTGCCTTACTCTTCCTTTCTATTTGATTTCATTTGTGTTTTATTCATAAGTCTATCAATTTAAATTTCTAGCATTTACGCAACAAAAGCTGTTATGTCTTGTTTAATTTATTTTATTCAATATATGCTTAAATTAATTTTTCACATTTATAAATTCTAGAACCTATAAAGTATTTTTAATTCTTCTAATGCTTCAAAACTTAATCCCAACTAACTATCTTAACTCTATTTGGTTGTCATAAGATCATAATTTTACTTAGTGATGATTTTAGTTTAGAAAACATTCTACTTTAAATTAGTAATGAGAACATTTATAATTTGAGTAATAGAATCTCGCGCTACAATTTTTAAGGAAGTTGTATAACTTTATGGCTACACAAAATTAAATTTTAGATAGGTTTATAAGAAAATATATAACCGAAAGGTTAAACCTAGGATGAAAAATTGTGGGGTCTCACATCCTTTCCCCTTTAGGAAATTTCATCCTCAAATTCTTCACTAATTGTATTTTAAGCTAGACATAGACAAAGTTTAACTTTCAAGTCGGTCTTGATCCTTAACTTTTCCTTTTGAAGCTTTGTCTTTTCTCTTTTGAAAAGACATTTTTCCATTAGTGATGTGAGCAGTTCATGAGAACTCGCAAGCGGAAGACTTTGAAATGCCAAGGAACGTCAAACAATGAAGATCACTATTACTCTCTTTGAACTCGAAAAATAACCCTCTAGCGTAGGCAAGACTAGCTACTTTTAATCCTAACTAGATTGATTTTAAGAGGATGAATAACAGGATTATAGGCAGAGTAATAACCATAAAACTTCTAAATTCAGAACTTACTAATAAATCATACAAAATATTAACAAGCACAATAATCAAAAGACGGAGAATTAAAGCAAGGATATACCCATAGCTCAATTTATTAACTCTTCTGGAACTCAGAAGTCGAACCCCCTATTTATAGGTGAGGGGTGCGCATTCTAGAACTCAAGGAGTTACAAAGGAATAAAAAGCTAATTGGAAACTAACAAGAGTTAGTTCCTTATTACAGCTTGAATTCAAAAAGAACATGAACTCAACAATAAGGGAACTCAGTAGTAAAACCTAGGAGGGGTACCCAAATTTCCTATTATTATTTGGAGAGGAAAGCTTGAATTTGGTAACTAGAAATAAATCCAAATTCAAGTTGAAAAAGAAAAAGGAAACTAGAATCAAAAAGGGAAACTACTAGATCAAATTAAGTTGGAACCAAATTAGGTAACTTAATTTAAACTAGAATTATTATTGGAAAAGGAAATAGGTAACATGCAAACCAATTCCTTCTCTGACTCTGGAATTGCGCAATCCATAGGGAAAGCCTATGGATTAGGCCTACGATAGTGGGCTGGAAGCCTCCGGTTGCGGTACATTGAGTTGCGGCATGCATGCGAGAAAGGTATTGGGTCGACTTGTGTAGCTTGGATGCTGATGTGTCAGCCCGGTGTTTATAGAGCATGAGTTGGTGGATTTGTAAGGGTGTGTCCCCTTAAAGTCGAAGGACCTTAGGGGACATTCCACTTGCTGGGCCGTCGTCATCTCCTGGATCTAGCAGGATGGTTGTACGCCGGCCTCTTGTCGTTGTGCAGAAATTACTCTGGGTTGGGTCAGGAGTGGTTGCATTTGCTTTCACTATCCCTACTATAGTAGTAGTAGTTTGGATGTCCTCATCAATTAGCTTCTTAATATCTGCGGTTAGTGTTGATTGGATACTAAAGTCAAAGACAATTTTCTTGTCCCTTTATACACTAGTTTTCCAATTGCCAAGCTAAGCCCTCATGTCTAATTTCCTGACTTGGATTCTAGTCATATACGCTTTCCAAAGAAGCGCACTAGCCACCTTATTATTATTTTTTTTTCTAAGATGGTAATTAAAACTAGAGTCATAGTATTCATTAAAACTTAGTGTCTTTGTCGCAGATTTGGATTCCTTTTGCGCAAATAAGTACTAGTATAAGAAAAGTGACCTTTTGCGACATTTGTACGTGCGACATTATGTTTAAGTGTCAGGAATGTACCACACTTACATATTTGTGAGGTATATTTGAGACATAATTGCGCCATTTAAGTATTGTGTCACGAGTTTGTGACATAGATGCGACATTTAACTTTTTGCCTTTAAACTGCGACAATTTGTTTGTGACACCTTAATAAAATGCCAAAATTAAACGACAAATTATAAATGTACAACAAAATTGCGACAGAATTGCGTTATATTGTCAGCATGTCACAAATTAGCGGTATAATTTGCGTCATGTTAATTTAATGACTTATATTTGCGACAAAAGATCTACGACACTATATATAGGACGTATGTTTGCGACATAATTACGTCATTTAACTATTGTGTCACGAATTTGTGACATAAATGTGCCCCTTAATTTTTTGCCTTTATATTGCGATAATTTATTTGCGACAATTCAATAAAACGCCAAAAGTAAGCGACAAAATTATAATTGTGCTACAAAATTGTGGCACAATTGCCTTCATATTGTCAGCATGTCACAAATTAGCGGCATAGTTTACGTCATGTTAATTTAATAACTTAAATTTGCGGTAAAAGTTCTACGACATTATGATAGTGTCTTGTAACGCAAAATTTTCTGACACTAAAAGCGTGTTACAATTTTTTGACAAATTTATTTTTTTTTTTCCAAGACTTCAATGATATGCCTTTAATTAACAACAAAATATGCATTATTTGAATTTCTTCCCACATATTTGTGGCTTTCTTGTGCAGGATTGCGATAATAAGTCGAAGAAGATTTATAAATTTAGAGCAACTCTCTAGTATTGTTAGGCAATCCTCATTAATGTAAACTTTCAAAAATATTTGGTCAATTAAGTATCCATAGTTTCAAAAGTAGCCCTTGTTTTAGCTTGTAATAGTGAGAATACAATGATATAGCTAGTGATATATTTAAGATTACTTATTATTTGCTATTTTTGTAACAAATGTTAAGAAATTAGTACTTGAATTAAGAAAGTTCTTGAACCAATTATTTTTGTGCAAAACTAGTAGTGGCCCAAGGAATGTTTAGATTTCTATAAAGTATATATGCCAATAAACAAATATCATTATGTTTAAAGTAGTTTTAAATGTATTTTATTTTTTATTTACACAAATTTAGACATATTGTAGGAGGTAAACATAAGGTCCATCTGATCTATGCTTCTCAAAGTGTTTTTCAACTATGACATCAAGAAAATTTGTAACTATAATGGAGTTATTTTTCTTAACAATTAATGCCAATATTTTGATTAAAAGAAGGCACTAAGCATAAGAATAAGCAAAAGCAAACAAAAACATTCTTTTCAATTATCGGTTCCTAATTTTAAATTCAATCAAAGCAAAATTGCTAAAATAATAACATTTTAGTGAAAGAAAATAATTTATAAACAGATAATAGTTTATTTCAATTAAAGGCTACTGTTGTTGTCGATGACTCAATAGCCATGTGTTCTGCTTCTACTTCCCTTCACAAAATAGCTTAGTTATCAAAATTGTTAATACCAGTCAAAAATACGACACTAGCACCTAAAACTTCACATTGAAACTGAACACATAGCATTACAAACGATTAGCAACATGCTCATTTTCGGCTCTTCGTTTTGCAAACAATAGCCAACCTATCCCATCAAACAGCCAAGTTGAACGTGCTTCTACGAGTTTCATCAGTACAACATGTAATGGTTACCCTTATTTCACTTCTGGATCAAAATCCAAAACATACATCACTACAAACAGTTCATTGTGCCAGTGTCTTCCATATAAAATGTCTTTTGCTTGCTTCACCTGCTTCCCCAAAAATGTATGCTAACTTGGATTATGCAACCTTATGCCCATTATTTCAAGTCTTCAATAGAAGGTTAGCACACAAAAATTTGCTAAAATGTCAAATCCTGAAGCCAGTATAAAAAAAATTATAGAGCAATAATAAGACATCATAAAATAAAAATAAAAAGATTTTGCCAATTTTTGTAATTTAAAAATAGTCACAAAACATTCATATATAATCAAGTTACCATTTTCATGCACTGAGAACATATTGATATAGCATTAAGAATTTATACAGAAATAATTAATGCCAATATTTTGCTTAAAAGAAGGCACTAATCATTAGCAAAAGCAAAAGCAAGCAAAAATATTCTTTTCAATTTTGGGTTCCTAATTTTAAATTCAATCGAAGCAAAATTGCTAACATAATAACATATTAATGAAAGAAAATAATTTATAAATAGATAACAGTTGATTTCAATTCAAGGCTACTGTTGTCGGTGACTCAATGGAAATGTAAAGCAAATAACAAGCCAAGAAAACCACTAGCTCATACAGTTTAATTATTTTGGTTGATCCAAATCCAGAGGAAAAGAACTTGAACATAAACAAAAGGAAGGATCACATCTTGTGTACAGCTAATAATTACTATTTACATATATATCAACATTGTCCCTAGTAAATATGTGATCTTCAGAGAGCTAAAACAAAATTCTTGACAAGTAACATCCACTTCAGGTTCTCTGGCAAATAATTCAGTTTGTCCCAGTTGGAATCATTCAAGAAATCAATATGATCACTTTTACAGCAGCAACCACCATTTATTGATTTTAGTTCACTAACAAAGTAATCTCTTCCATCCAACTTTCCCTTCTCCTTCAAAATTATCCCATCAACAATACAAATGGTTTCACTATCTGGACAAAAAAAATGAATCCTTGTGAGTTGGAAACTTTGAAATGCAGAGTCTTTTTCGGAAGCTATAAAGTTTCTTTCAGAAATAGTGCAACAATCTTGATAAGGGTGTCACAAAAAAATGTATAAACATATGAAATTACTTGCAACATTTTCCCCTATGATTTAATTCCTATTTCCAAAAAAATCATACAAATTGAATAGTCAAGTATTTTTTTATCATACATGAATTTAATAGATTCTTAAAAGAGGCCTACATATCTACCAAGAAGAGATTGAAGGACCCCTGAAAAGGAGCTAAGTCTAGAAAGCATGAAGAATACAAGCAATACCATAAACAAGTTAGTAACTGATATTAAGACTTGTTAACAAATTTGAGACTTATGACCACAAGGAATCAACATATGTATAACTCATTTTCTATTCAAGCAAAATCCCATCATGATCATTTTCCCTAATTGATTCTTTAATTAGGGTTACGATTACACTTTGGGGATATGGTAATTTGAAGGGAATGTGTACATTCCTGCTGGAACTACTGGTGTGAGTGTAATGCAAGTATTTGGAGGAGACACTCAAGCCACAACTGCAATGCTTAGGGTGTACAATCCAAACCTGACATACTATAGAAGTCCGATTATAATCCGCAATGTTTACAATAGATGGTATAGGGTGAATGTGATCCATAATGTGGGTGCCCAAAAAGTTCAAGTTTATATAGACGGAACTTTGAAGTATGAAAGCAGAGATCATGGCGCTGATACCCATTATTTCAAGTTCTGAGTTTACACCCAGGACAACCCTTCCAACTACATGGAGTCCCAGTGGACTGGAATTAAAGTTCTCAGGAAGTAGTGGATTCAGATTGAGCAGGGAAAGAATAAAATCAAGAAAATCGTAGAATAATGTAATAATATTTTATCGTTTTGATAGTTTGTGTACGATGGTTTTCTAACTTATAATAATCCATGAATACATTAATGAAGAAAATAACTCCTATAAATTGGTACCCAATTATGGTATTATAGTTTACAGAGTATTTATTATCAACCTTACAAATATGAGGAAGACTTTTTGAGTTAAGTGATACTGTAATAGTCAAATTAATTCATAATTATGATCTTAGGTAATTAAGGTTGAAAACATAGTCAACATTGCCCAGCAAGTACCCAAACAAAATTGCTCAGCATAGTGTGAGGTTATGCACTATAAGCCAATGTTAATTCTAAAATTGAACTTGTATTTATTATCATTTACTTAAGGTCACACACTAAAGAACTGTAACTGATACTGATTAAAGTGATTATGTGATAATTACTTGCTTATTAGTAAAAGGTCAAAACTCATATATACTGAGTTTGTTCTGATTATCTGATTGTATAAAATCAGGTTTATGCAATCGTATTCTATCTGTCCACAGATCATAGTGTGGGAAAATACTAAGGCAAATCCACAAACCCGCCTCGACATCACTTCGACAGCCATTTGAGTTACTCCCGGAAAGACAAAAATCAAGCTAGATCCTTGAACCCGCCCTCGAAACCCATTCAACTTCAAAGGTACTGAAAACACAGAATGTGCCAAATGCATTCATAACACGCCGTGATGAAAGTTATAGCCATTGAAATTTTCTAAAGTTTGAACCCTGCTTCGACTTTGAACCTCACCTTTGAAGAAAATTCCTGAAGTTCCAGAAAAAAGGCATTTTGACATCTTCTCAACAGGCAATTTTAACTCAAATTCAAAAGGTAGCCTCCTCCCATATATTCCACCTCTCCAAGACCTTAAGACAATAACTCTTCATCTTATCGTCATGCTCTGCAAGTGTCAAAAGCATTCTAGCTAATTATTGTCAGAGATCTTTATTGTTAAAGTCTTAGCTAGTTAGAAAGAGATTTTCATACCCATTTGAGTCTTTTTGTAAACCTCTCACTTGAGAGGTCATTTTCTTCATTAAAATTAGTAAGTCCTAACACAAGAGTTTGAGTTTAGGGATTCCGTTGTTAGGAAAATTTCTAAACTCTTTTTAGAAGATAGGAAAAAAGTAAGGGAAAGCAAGAAAGGAAGGAGAAATCCTAATTCCAATAGGAAAAAAGTAAGGGAGAGAAAGAAGAGAAGAAGAAATCCTAATTCGAAAAGGTTGGATTAGGCAATTACCAAGAGATTGGTTGAGGCAAGTTTACAAGACCTATCTCAAGAGGTTGAGATTAGGGAAAGGGTAAAGTCCTAACTTAGAGAGAATTTAGGCAAAAGGGGAAAAGTCTTTTTGGGAATGATTACTACAAGAAGTTGCTCCATACCTCAGAAAAATTAACATTAACTAGTGTTTTTAAACACATAATATATTAAGGAGGGTGCTAAGATTATACAAAATTCAAAAATTATGGAAAGTGATTCTAAGGTGCATGTTGTAGAAAATAAGAAAGTGCATAGTAATAATAACATGCAAAAGAATCAGGAGAATGCTAGTTCAAGTGACAGTAAAAAGAAAAATAGAATTTTCTACAATTGTGGTAAGAAGGGGCATTATAACTCCTCAGTTGCCTAGGCCGCTTGCCTCTCAAACGCTGTTGTTTCACCTGGTTCCCTGGGAGCTGTGGATTCTGATTTTTGTCGCCGTCCGCCATTTTCACCGTTTTGAAGATATGGACAGTAGTCCAGCGCCATTTTTAGATATTGGACGATGCACTAGGATCTTTTAACTAAGGATTACAACTATGATCAGAAGATCTCTATATCTATCACAAGTGTTACCAGAATGGGACTTATAGCTAGTGGTGTGAAAAGGGATGAAATTTTTGTTGGTGACATAAGTACCAAACATAAGTCCGGAAATACTACCGTGGATGTAAAATTTGATACCTATTCAAATGCTACAACAAAGGTAACTTTGAATGATGTTTTCTTATCTACAAAAGCAGCATTCAGCTTCAGCATACCTGATCACAAATCTAGCAAGCTTGAAGTACACTATGCTCATCCTCATGCAGTTTTTTTTTTTTTTTAATTTAAGCGTGGGGTTGGTTACCCATTTTATTGATTGTAGAAAAATAAAATAAAAAGGAAATCAAACCAAATGGTTTACATTTTGTGGCCTGTTTTGTTTAGTTTTCTATAATCTACTTTAGGCAGCTTCCGAAGTCGATGCTCAAAGTAAATGTTCACTGGCTCGTGTTCTCTACTTCGTCCTCAAAGTCTTCTTTGTCATCAGTTTTCCAGGGGCCATAAGCTGCCTCCCCTTCATCTTCTTGGTTGTCGTCACTGAGGTTTTTGTTGAGTGCGGCACAGATAATGTAGTTGGAATATATGGCTTCCATGCGATTGACGAGCTGAGTATCTGTAAGCATCCTATGCGTTTTACCAGGAGTGAAAATTGTCTGTAGCCAATTCAATTTAGGTACTGGGAAGGACTTGTGAGCTTTTGAAGAATTATGTTGAGTCACTTTAAGTGCTCCTTAGACGACATCGAACCACATAGGTGTGGTAGCTATTGTAGTAAATTCTTCTGCAATGCATTTCATCGTGGCCTAGATTATTTATAGAGATGGGATTGAATGAGGTGAAGTATTGATCAGTGCATTATTATTGTCTGAGATATGTTCCAGGTTTACAGCAGCTGCGGTTGGTGAGGGCGCACCAAGCTGTGCGCATAGAGCTGGCTTGTGCGCTGGTACTGCATCAATTTGGCCACCATCAAAGGCATTTGGACAGAAATTGTGCTGAACCTGCACAAATTGGTGGCAACTAGGAGAACACCTCTTCAATATCACTATTTTCTATATCATTTTCCTGTACGGTTGCAGTATCAGCGGCTGTATAGCTCTCTGTGGGATTTCGTCAAGTAGCAGTAGATTCCTGGCGATGAAGGACGACACTATAGAGGTGACCGTGGAGATTTTGGGAGAGATTTGGGGCACGATTTGGGGTGAGATTTGGGGCGTGATTTAGGGACTGATTTGGGGAGTGATTTGTGGCATGATTTGGGTTGGGATTTAGGGAGCGATTTGGGGCGTGATTTGAGAAGTGATTTGTAGCACGATTTGGGGAGGGATTTGAGGTGCGATTTGGGGAGGGATTTGGGGCACAATTTGAGGGGTGATTTGGGGAAGGGATTAGGCCTCGATTTCTGGCGCAGATCGGGGCGAGATTCTTGGGGCATTATTCTGTCCGGTAAGTTTGGTCTTCCCCTTGTCAGGAGGTGGCAGAGACGGTGGCCGGCTTCCTTCCGGCTTCTTCCTCCATTGTTGTTTGGGCAGTGGTGGATTATTCTTCCAACATGACGTCACAGAATGACCTACCTTCATACATTTTGTACAATAAAGGGGGAGCTTTTCAAACTCCAATTTTTGAATAAATCCCTTACCTCGTGTCTCCAGGTAAACCGTGTCAGGAAGATGGTGCAATAGATCAATTTTGGTGCAAACTCTTGCCAAAGACGGCCGTGAAAGTCAGGCGGAGGCAAAATCGGCTTTCAATGCCCATCCAAACATGCTTCCTATGGAGAGAAACGACAATTCATTTAGAGATGAAAAGGTAATATTGGTAAAGACACCCAAATGGAAACAATTAAGGATTCTGCTTGGGGATTAAAAAATGGTGTCCACTAACGATTTGTGAAGCATACGTTCCAAAATCCAAACTATTTTGAGGAAGCAGCGGTTGTAATCTTCATTCTCTTCAAATCTAATGAGAACCTATTAGGAATCAATCAGACCAATGTGGTATCCTCCAATAAAACTAGCGGTTAAAAAATCTGTGTGAAGTTGAGCCATCGTTGTGTGCCCCCTTGAGAATTTTCCAATGAGGACTCTATTGAGAGGCAGCTCAAGTATATCCGTTTCTTCATCCAAGAATATCGGTGCAAGTTTCCCACAATGTTCAGTAACTTGTTTAAGTGGGTGGTCGATTGGAGCAAAAAGCGGTGGCAGCCTATGTTTGGAGGCAATTACTGATGCATAATTGAGGGCAGCCGGCAGTGACCGACCACCCTCCGTGGCTGGAGGAGCCATGGAAAGTTGCTAGAGAAATAGGAAAAGGCTAGGATTTGAAACTCATGTAGCTATCAATTCTACTATTGGCTTAAATCCATCCCCCATTTTGAACGTTGTTGTTGCTGTTGGCACAAAGGATTTAGATCTCGGTGGTGCAATTGTGTTTGACACTGCATCTTCTTCTTTCTCAAAGTATGATGCTGGAATTAGTTTGAACAAGCCATACTTTTCTGCTACACTCATACTGACGGACAAGGGGCAAACTCTGAAGGGATCGTATGTTCACACGGTGAATCCTTTGACCAAAAATCAAGTCGAGGTGAGATGATCCAAAGATTTTCTACGTACGTAAAAAGTTTCTGCATCAGAAATAGTCACCGGATCGATCCTCCAACAATGGTAAAAGCCAAGTTTTTCAACAATTTATGTTGCGATGTTGTGCCAACAGGAATGGAGGCTGAAATCTTTCGTAACTATATTGGCGGAGTATAATTCAAAGTTCACCAACGTATCACCGAAACTAGGCCTTGCCTTAACTCTCAAGCCTTGATGATTCTTGACAGGAAAAAAGGCAAATTATTGTGTTTTTCCATGATCTAGATTTTAATGGTGATTTGAACTTTTTGGGTCTAAGAATTAGCAGCATATTCATATAGAACTTTTAGCAGCCTTTCTGGGACCCAATTTTGATAATATTAAAGATCATGATACCGATAATATCAAACGAATTTGTAATAAATGAGCAAGAAATTTTACTTGTATTATTACTCAATTTTTGGTAATTGCAAAAAACTACATTCATTTCAACTGTTCTTCTAGTGCTGCCTCTTCCTTGGTGATTACAAAAAAAAAAAAAAAGAAAAAAAAAGAAGGGGCATTATAAAAATAAATGTAGATCTAAGAAGAAACAAAAGACCAATAATGCTCCTAGAACTGATGTTGTTGAATGTTCTAAAATTATCGCAATAGTTAGACTTTGTGTGTCAACTGAAATCCACATAGCATCTCCTCTATCCTCAAAGGATTAGTGATATGATTGGGGTGCAACTGTATATGTGTGCAATGACAATGACCAATTCAAGACTAATGAAAATCTTGAAGGATATGAAGTCATCATGGAAAATGGAGTGATCTAAGATGCTTGGAAGGGGTGAAGTTCACTTGAACTTTACTTCTGGCAAAAAGTTGATCCCCACAAGTGTGCTTCATATTTATGATGTGATCAAAAATCTTTTCTTTGCCAATATTCTCAGCAAGAAATGCTTGTGGGTTTAAGTTGAATATGATAATGTCATATTATTTAATAATGTGTATTTGTAGAAAAAGTCTTATTCTTGTAAGACATGTTCAAGTTGAACATTAATGCAATAAATGATGTTTCTCCTTACATGTATAACTCTTCTTATTCTTTGTGGCATGGTAGATTAGGACATATTAGCCATAAAAATTTAAAGTCTATGTCTACCCTAAGTAATTGTAGTAATTTTGAAAATGTGAAAAATTGTGAAACATCTATACAAGAAAGAATCGCTAGATATCCTTTTTTATATCTACAAAGTATAATAGTATCATTTAATTGATTCATTATGATGTATGCTAACTAATGGTGTTTTAACAAAGGGTGGAAATAAATATTTCATACCATTTATAGATGATTTCTCTAGATTTACTTATATGCATTAAATGAAATCAAAAGACAAAATATTTGAAATGTTTCAAATCTATAAATAAAAAATTTGAAAATCAATTAAGCAAAAGGATTAAAGTTATGAGAAGTGATAGTGAATACCTCTCTTATGAATTCTCAACTTTTTTTTGAAACAAATGGGATTGTGCACCAAACAAGTGGTCCTTATAATCCATAATAAAATGAATTCGTTGAAAGAAAAAAATTGAACCTTACAAAATATGGTGAATTTCATGTTGTTAGGTTTAGGTTTGCCAAACAATTTGTGAGGTAAATCTTTGTTGACTGCTTGTTATTTACACAACATAATTCCTTCACTTAAAACTAAAGTATCTCCATATGAATTATGGAAGGAACGAAAGGCAAAGTTGTTGTAAAATTTGGGTTCTATAGCCTATTACATATTTCCATATATTAAAATAAAACAAATATATAGAGCAAAAATTCTAAAGGCTATAGATTGTGGAATCATGGGAAGTTGAGTTCTTTAAGAATTTGATTCTCAATAATTCTAAAGTAAACAATATGCAAGTTAACCCAATACTTCTCAAAGTTAAGATTCTCCTAATGAAACAAAAATAAAAGAAGTTGAAAGCTCAGATGAAGTTAAGAGAAGTCAAAGACAAAGAAAAGATCATCATCTTTCTCCGGACTTTATTTGCTCTTAGTCAAGTGTGTTCCTTGTTGAAGGAACTAGGGACATTTCACTAAATAAAATTCTAATTTTATTAAGTGTTGAAGAAGATTCCAAGACTTATAGGGATACAATAAAGTCAAGAGATGATGCATTTTGGAAGAAAGTTATAAATGATGAGATGAACTCAATATTGTCTAACAACACTTGGGTTCTAGTCAATCTAGCTCCCTCAAGGATTTAAACCAATTAGTGGTAAGTGGGTGTTGCAGAAAAAATGTGCAACAAATGAAAGTATTCTCACGTACAAAACAAGGTTAGTAGGTAAAGGATTTAAACAAAAAGAAGGAACTGATTACTTTGATCTTATACTCATGTAGCTAGAATTGCCTCTATTAGAGTAGTTTTAGCTTCAACTTTAGTATGTGATTTGTAGTACAAAAAATGGATGGAAAAACGGCATTACTAAATGGTGACTTAGATGAAGAAGAGTACGTGGAACAATTGGAACTCGAAAGGCTTTGTGCTTCTTGGACATGAACACAAAGTATGCAAACTAATCAATCTTTTGTGTGGTTTGAAGCAAGTTTCGAAATAATGCCATGAAAAGTTTGAAAATGATATACTTTCTAATGGATTTAGATAAAATAATAATGTTGATAAGTGCATTTTCTATAAATCAAATAAGGAGTATAGTGTTTAATTTCTTATATGTGGATGACGTACTCA
This sequence comes from Leptodermis oblonga, assembly GCA_016801395.1. Classification (NCBI taxonomy): domain Eukaryota; kingdom Viridiplantae; phylum Streptophyta; class Magnoliopsida; order Gentianales; family Rubiaceae; genus Leptodermis; species Leptodermis oblonga. Next base: position 15,766 of record VMRK01000153.1, read on the forward strand.
TAGTAAGTAATACAAGTAAAGGTGTGGTTGAAATTAAGAAGTTTCTTTCTTTTAAATTTCAAATGAAAGATCTTGGTGAAGTTGATATTATCTTGGTCATAAAGGTTAGTAAATATTAGGGTTATTTTCTCTTTCTCAATTTCATTATGTTGATAAAATCCTAGAGAAATATCAAATTTGTGTGTGAAAAGAGTCTTAACACTTCTTTTGATCCTAATTCAAATTATGTTAAGAATGAGGAAAATTCAATTGCTCAACTAGAATATGCAAGTGTAATTGAAAGTCTCATGTATGTTATGAGCTGTATAAGACATGACATTTCATATGCATGCGTGACTAGAAAGTAAACAAGAAATCCAAGTAAAAAACACTAGAAAGCTATAACAAGAGTTCTCAGTTATCTTTATAAAGTAAAAGATTTAGAACACTACTTACTGTAATAGCTTTTATAAAGTGTTAGAAGGATATTCTCATGTTATTTGGATGACAACATAAGTGATCAAAAGCCTACAAGTGGTTTGATCTTCATGTTAGGGAATGGAGCCATATATTGGGCCTCAAAGAAGCAAACAATTATAACTCATTCCACTATGAAATCTGAGTTTGTTGCTTTGTGTGGAGTATGCAAAGAGGCTAAATGGCTAAGGGGTCTATTGTTAGATATAGATTTTTGGTCTAAACCTATGCCTCATATAATTATCTTTTGTGATAGTGAAACTACTATGTCTAAAGCATTAAACAAAGTATATAATGTAAAATCTTGACATATTAGCTTGAGGGATGCTTATATTTAAGAAATGTTGAGCAGTGATGTTCTCTCTGATATATTTGTACGACTCACAAGAATTTGATGGATTGTTCACTAAATACCTTGGTAGAGATTTAGTAAGTTCGACAACATTAGGAATGTGACTGAAACCCCTGAACAAAAATGATTAGGCTAGAAAACCAACCTTCTTCTAGTAATTGTAGCTTAAAAGGGTTAAAGGGTAATAACAAGTTGTCTAGTTACTGTAAGCACCTAAAATGTGTAGAGCATTTTCAGTAGGGTGCGAATTTGTATCTCTTAAATGAGAAAGATGAAATTTGTGTCTTTGTGAAATTATTTCTTAATTGTCCTATTGACTAAAAAACTTGAAATAGTTGTCACTGGTGTAGTTAGTCATAGAAAGTGATACAGCTTTTGACAAGATTTTGGGACAAACTATTGCAAATGACCATGAATCTAAGATGAACACATGGCTATATTAGTGCTACACACTAATGTGTGATTGAAACTTTGCAAATGATGGTTTAAATGTGTGATAAATTCTGATTTTATCAAACATTGGTTTAAGCAAACAAGCTACCAATATCTTGATTAAATTTTATGACTTGTTTACACTAAGTGAAAGTTTAAAAAAAAAGTTACTTTCATTTATATTTAATTTCGTGTGAAGTGTTGGTGCAGCAAGACAAACTAAGTGGGTGTGATTATAGTTTTTTTTTTCTTCTGGAAATTTGACTAAGTGTAGGTTCGAGATCAGTTAAACGTCAAAAGTGTTGTCACTCGACACCCTTTCGACATCGATTGTGGCATCAAATGAACTGTGTGAGGTTGACTGAAATATAAGGTTTTCGGATGACCATTTTCGATGGCGAAACAGTGTCGAAACAAATTCAACATTCTTTGTGAATTGTTGAGAACTCTCTCGCGACAGGCTTTGTGATAGGTTTTAGACATGCGATAGTATTTTCAAAGGTGATTCGATGTTGAACCTAATCCGAACAGTCTAAATTCAAACACAGCGTTGCGACTGTTCTTGAGTAGTTCTGTTCAGATAAACCCTCAATCATCACCAACACATAGTTGCTAACTAAACTATATAAATATGAGTGTTTTCCTAATTATTAACAGCACAAGTTGATGATGCCATCCCGATAGTAGCAAAGAAGGGGGCTCCTAGTTTCACATCCTGCCTCAACGTTGATCAAAGGAATAAATCCTTATCACAAGGACCCTCAGTTAACGTCATTGGGCCAACGACGAGACAGCATCAAAAAATAGTTAGCAAGGCTCTACGGGAGCTTGCTAGCATCTGCCCTGCTCAAGCCCAGGAAAGTCAGGCTTCTCAACCTCATCTGAAGGACACAATGGTCATGCCACCTGCCAATGAGGAGGTGCAACCCTTAGTCCCGCGAAAGGAACCGAGCTTGTCTCGTGAAGCCCGCTTCATAAGACCCCTACAAATCGACCAACTCAAGCTCCATCAACACTGGGCCAAACCATCAGCATCCAATCTACACAACTCGACCCAACACTTCCTCGCATGCAGGCCGCGACTCAAAGGATCGCAACTGCAGGCTTCCAGCCCACGCAGCCCGAAGCTTCATGGACCCGCATGCGCATCGCAGGCCCAATCCGCAGGCTTCTCCCTGTGGATTGTGCTTCTCAAGAGTCAGAGAGGGAATTGGTTTGCATGCTACCTATTTCCTTTTCCAATAATAATTCTAGTTTAAATTAAGTTACCTAATTTGATTCCAACTTAATTTAATCTAGTAGTTTTCCTTTTTTATTCTAGTTTCCTTTTTCTTTTTCAACTTGAATTTGGATTTACTTCTAGTTACCAAATTCAAGCTTTCCTCTTCCAATAAAAATAGGAATTTTGGGTACCCCTTTAAGGTTACAACTCAAATTGTCTATTGCTTGATTTTATGTTCTTTTTGAATTCAAGTTATAATAAGGAACTAACTCTCTTTAGTTTCCAATTACTTTTAGATTCCTTTTGTAACTCCTAGAGTTCTAGAATTTGCACCTCCCAACTATAAATAGGGGGTTCGACTTCAAAGTTTTGGGAGAGTTAATGAATTGAGTTATAGGTATATCCTTGCTTTAATTCTCTATCTTTTTTATTGTTGAGCTTGTTATATGATTTATTAGGCAAGTTCCGAATTTAGAAATTTTATAGGTTATTGCTCCGCCTATAATCCTGTTATTCACCCTCTTAAAATCAATCTAGTTAGGATTAAAAGTAGCTAGTCTCGCCTACGCTAGAGGGTTATTTTTCGAGTTCAAAGAGAGTAAGGGTGATCTTCATTGTTCGACGTTCCTAGGCGCTCCAAGTCTTCCGCTCTACGAGTTCTCATGAACTACTCACATCACAAGCAACTCTCAATCTTGACCATATACTTAAAGAACTTGCTACTTTGGTATTTTGTTCGAATCTACTGTATTCTAGAAGGATCTTTCCATTATGCCCAGTTTAGCATTGATAGTGGGGGAAATATTTCTCTAAGGGCGATGATATACATGCCTTAGATCCAATCTCTATTGATGTGTGCAATGAACAAACCAAATCCCTCAGTTTATATCCCAGTTTTACTTATTTTTCTACGATCTTTCTTTCTTGTTCTTGTACTTTTGCTATAAGGTGTGAATTTTGAAATGGTATAAAAATAAAATTTTATTGAAACTTGTAAAGAACACTATTTGAGGATCGAAAAAAGTGATAGTTAGAATATTTATATAAGAACGAAGGAAGTATACTAAACTTCTGTAAATTATTAACATTGTACCACGAAATTTATTAATTTAGAGAGATTTTAGTTAATCAATAATTTATAATTTATCAATTTAAAGAGTATTTTTTTATTTTTGTAAACATTATTTTTGCTTAATTAAATTTGTAAAAGTAAGTTGTATCTATCGAATCAAGGTTTTAAAGTCTTCGTAAATCTAGATATTCAATGTTTACAAGTTATTTGTATCTATGGATTCATTGTACATTTGAATTAAAAACATCCAATGTATGATGTAAATTACTATATAAAGCAAACATAAAAATATTTTCAAAATAATATCACACAATGGCTACTTATCTAAAAGGATTCCAAAGCAACAATAACTATTCACAATTTCTTTTTGTACTTTGAAAATTGGACACTAGAACATTTGGATCGATGCAATTAGAAAAGTTAGATATGAAATTCACCTATATTTAATAAACTATCCTAATTTTATTTGCAATTTTGAGAATATTAATTTATGATATTAGCGGGAATATATATATTTATTAGGTGTCTTTATAGAATTATTATATTAAAATTTTATTAAAATGTGTAATTTGTACTAATCTGAGTCACAACCAAAGAAAGATATTATCTTAGAGAGTATATTAATTTATAAAATATGAACTTGCACAGGTTTTATTGTATTTGAGAATAAGAAATTGTAACTTAAATGAATCGTCTGAAAACGACAAACGGAGTACCTTTGTATAGTCAAAAATGATAGAAATAATACTTTATTATTGTATTATTGTACATCTTAATACATACAAGCGTAGCCTTTATATAAGGGCAACATTACAAGATAAGTACAACCTAAACTAGGAAACTATACGATAAGATAAGTATACTATAATTAGAGATTATACATATCTTAGAAGCCCCTCTCAAACTTAACGTGGTGAAACTGGACACAGTTTGAGTTTGGAAACAAGAGAAGGGAAATGCCCTGGAGAATGAGCCTTCATAAATAGGTCAACAATTTGATCTTCTGATAAAATAGAGTCAAGATTTAATGACTTCTGTAAGAGATGATGGAGGACAAGATGACAGTTTATCTCGATATGTTTGGTGCATTCATGAAACACATCATTCTGAGTGATCTGTATTGCATTTCGGCTATCACAGTATAGTGGTGTACTGGGGTGGTTGAAACACCCATATCTGAGAGAAGCCATTTTAGCCAAAAGTCTGCAGTAGTGTCAGCTAACGCCCAATATTCAGACTCTAAACTGGAATGAGAGATAACAAATTGTTTCTTGCTTCACCACGAAATAAGGGAGTCCCCAAGGAAGAAACTAAAACCTGTCGTGGAGCGACGATCCGTCGGGTCACCAGCCCTATCTGCATCGGAAAAGGCTCGTAACTCTAGGGAAGAGTTAACTGGGAAATGAAGTCCATGTGAAATGGTTCCCTTAACATAACACAGTATGCGGAGAACAGCAGCAGAGTAAACTGAGCGTGGTGCAGACATGAATTGGCTAACCAAGTGAATAGCATGTCAAATCTCAGGTCGAGTAATTGTCAAGTAAACCAAGTTACCAACCAACTGACGATATCTAGTGGGATTAGTAAGAGGTTCTCCATCACCAGGGAGAAGTGATGTGAACCCTTAATCTCGACTTGCAAAAACAAGAACTCAATACAAAAAATTGCCAAGGAAAGTCTGATTGCAAGACGCAGCTCTTAAAACTCAAGAATCCTTACCCTTGGATTTGGCAGATTACTAATTTAACAAGTTAAATTAAACATGCAATTCAAACCAAGTGATGAATTCTAGAGGCGAAACAAAGTATGTATTAGATAGAGCAACTATCTAATAACCTATAGTTTAAGTACTTTAGCAATTAACAAGCATGCAAATTATTTAAGCCAAAAATAAAGATGAGTGAATTTATAAAGTATAAACTTATCATTCAATTAATCACTAAATAATAATGAAGTCATGCATCCTATGTATAGGACATAGGAGCACGAAATAAGAAAATAAGGAAAGAAAACACAAAATTGGAACTTAATCAAGAGATTAAGTGACTCACAAAAATCAAAAAGAAAAATGAACTTACTTACTGAAAAAGTAAAAGAAAAGAAGGGAAAATTTTGGCTACCATAAGGAAAGCAATTGCTGAAACTCTTAAGAGAAGAAAAGGGGAATTCGGATTTTACCTTAAAGGAAAAGGGAAAACCAAAAAAATAAAGGAGAGAAACTAAAAGAGAAAACTATGAAAAGAATTAGGTAACATGCACAAAACCTTAACTCTCTTAAAACCCTAGCAACTTAAGTAAACCCTAGCCTTGGAATACCATGCTCTAGGAGCATGCTTCAACTCGTAAAGAGCTTTCCGAAGATGCCAAACCTTAGTGGATGCCATGAAGAATCCCGTTGGTGGCTGCATATAGACTTCCTCAGAAAGATCCCCATTTAGAAACTTATTTTGAATGCCCATTTAAGATAAATCCCAACAACGTGAGGAAGCCACAGCAAGAAGAGCTCGAACAGACGTGACTCTAGCCACCGGGACCAAAAGTTTCTTCATAATCAATCCCGTATTCTTGAGTGAAACCTCTACTAACCAAACATGCTTTATAGCACTCTATAGAGCCATCTAAACAGGTTTTGATTTTGTACACCCATTTGCATCCAACCAGGGATTTTCAGGTGGTAAATCAACCAAATCCCATGTTTTATTCTTAAGAAAGACCTGTAATTCCTCATCTATTGCTTTTTGCCACATAGAACTAGAGCAAGCCTTAGAAAAGAACTGAGGCTCATGAAAAGTAGCAAAGGCAGGGAAATATTGATAATCTTTTAGATAGGAAAGAGGATTACTAACTTGAGAGGATCTATGAGATGCAGGTTGAGTATCGGGAGCAGAAAGGTTTGAAGCAGAGTCAGAAGTGGAAATGCTAGATTGGGCAACAGGATCAGAAGAAACTATAACTGGGGTATCTAAAGAGCTCGAGGAAGAACTAGAGCCAAATGAGTGTTGGTCGACTTTGGGAAAAGTATTAATGATCTAGGCAGAAGTAAAGAAGTTTGAAGACGGGGTAGGCGGCAGATAAAAAGAAGAGATGGTTGAAAAAGGCTTATGTTCCCAAAATGTCACGTGATGTGAGAGGCGAAAATGCTTAGAAATAGGATCATAACACCGAAAACCCTTATGTTGAATGTCATACCCAAGTAACCAACAGAGGCGAGAGCGAGGTTCAAGTTTGGTTTACTCATGAGGTTGAAGCATGACAAAGCAGACACTACTAAATGTTTGGAGAAAGTGGTAATTGGGAGGTGTACCACAGAGATGTTTATATGGACATGGGTGTAACAAATGAAAGAACATGGTTAATAGAATATACGGCTGTAAGGGCATCTGCACCCCAAAACTTTTCAGGAATGTCTGCAGAAAAGAGAAGAGCACGAACTGTGTTCAGTATATGTTGTTATTTGCATTCAGTGTGCCTATTTTGCTAAGAAGTACTTGGATAGGAACGTTGAGGGATTGTATCATCTTCCTTAAAAAGGGAAAGAAATGAGGAATCTGTGTATCCCGTAGCATTATCAGAACGAAATATTTTAATGGTTTGGGAGAATTGAGTACGAATCATATTCCAAAATTCTCGAAAGATTTGAAGAAACTCAGAGCGACGTTCCATCGGATAGATCCAGGTAAATCGAGAATAATCATTAACAAAAATAAGAAAATATTGAAAACCGCCCATACTGGGGGTAGAGGCAGGACCCTAAACATCAGAGTGGATAAGATCAAAAGGACGGGAATCGATAGACTCACTTAACGTAAATGGCAAGGCACACTGTGTTTCCCAAGTTGACAAGAGAGACAATCAAATGACTAGTCTTTAACAGACCCTAAAGACCTATTAGACATTAATTGACAAATATGAGACATTGATACATGTCCTAAGTGGGAATGCCACAGTTGTACAGAAGAATGGTTTTGGTTAACAACAGCATTAAAAGAGTTGGATAATGTTAAAGAGGTGAGTTCGAAAAGACGACCAATTTTACGGTCGATCCTGATTTGCTTGCCAGTTTTGGGATTGGTGATAACACACCCATGTTTAGAGAAGTGTAAATCTAAATCAAGTTCACAGAGCTGACTAACAGAGAGAAGGTTGTACGATAAATTTGGAACTAGAAGGAGTCCAGGACTAAAAATGTAGGAGTGGAAATAGTACCTATATTACTAGGAGTTAATGATGATCCATTTGCAGTGGAGGTATGAGTGGGATTGGATAAGGAACTCGTAGAGCTAAAGAATGATGAGTCAGAGGACATGTGATTAAAACAGGCAGAATCGAGAAGCCAAGAAGAATTACCTGGTGTAGCAGAGAGAATTGGACTGGAGACGGCTTCTTATTGAGAATGTGCCCTGTGAGAAGGAAGAGACTCTCGTCGAGAAAGAACCCGGTTGATCAAGTCTACAAACTCAGAGGCAGAGAGAGATGCAATTGTTTGAGAAATGGAATGCTGAGTGGAGGCCATAATTCGGAGAGAGCTAAACAAGCCTTAAAGAAAACCAAAATAAAGAAATAGCCAAACAAGGCCCTACTGACGTGGCAGAGGTGACTGGTTCTGGAGATGATGTGGCACAGGTGAATGGGATTATGTATGATGTGGCAAGACACGTGGCAGCTAGAGAGAGAAACCCTAAACTTGCCCCTTAGCTTTTCTCATCGGAAGAACTTGGCAGCAGCAATGGAACAAGAGACACCTTTAGATTCGGTGGCAAGGCGTCACCTTCAGATTCAACCATGACTTCAAGGCTAACAGCGAAGAAGCAGATCTGGAACGATAGAACGTTAGCCTCTGATGATAGAAATTGACGACCACGAAGTGACGGAGAGTCCAGTTGCAACCAGATTTGGAACAACGAGACGACAGAAATCGACGAGAACGATGATAGCAATCGATAACGACGGAGAGTCCAACGGGAGCCAGATCTGGAACGACGAGACGGCGGAGGTTGATGAGAACTACTATCGATTACGGCAGCGCGATAGAGAGTCCAGTGGCCAAACGAAAAGGGATATCAGTGAAAAAAACAAAGAAAAGAACACCAAAAAACAGGGGTCACCATAACTCAGTTTGAAGAGGTTGCCAGAAAGTATGGTAGCGCCACCGCGATAGCAGTTGCGACGGCAACTAAAAGAGACCAATTTAGACTGTTTTCTCTGATCAACTAAAAGAGACCAATTTAGACTGTTTTCTCTGATACCATGATAGAAATAATACTTTATTATTGTATTATTTTATATCTTAATACATACGAGCGTACCCTTTATATAAGGGCAACATTACAAGATAAGCACAATCTAAACTAGGAAACTATACGATAAGACACTACGCCAAAATAGAGCTATTGCAACATTTAGAGGCATCACTTGACTTGTTGTAGTCTTTAAAAATAATACTAGAGTAGATAAGAAGTGTTGCATAATACCAAATAAAGCGTTGCTATTCTAATAAACATCTAAAGCAACATTTTTGGATTGTATTTGCAACATCTTAAAAATGTTGCCTATATTGAAAGTAAGAGCGGTACATTGCCGCGCCTCATTCATAAACTTGGCACTACGTTCATTTTTTGAAAAGAAAAGGGCCTTCCTTTAAAATGAAATGAAAAAAGAAAAAAAGTAAAGAATATAAAAGGGAAAAATATCAAAAGTAGTCCACAATCTTTACTCCTGTTTCAAATGTAGTCCACAATGTATCCATTTTGTATCAATCTTAGTCCAATTAACGAAAATTTTAAAAACTTAACGGTCAACCAGTTTGACCGTCAGTCAAACCCAGTTTTGACCCTCCCTAAAACCGCCCCCCTTCATTGAAAACCATTTCTTTTTTTTCCTTTTGAAAAATTGAAAACCATTTCTCTCATCCTCTCATCCTCTTCAATCGAAAACCTTTTGATTTTGAATATAAGATTGGAGTTCATTATTAGTTTTTAATCTTAGAAGGCACTTATAGACAAATCTTCTTCTTCAATTCAATCATTGCAGATAAAAATGGAAAACGAAGAATTCCTACAACTCTTCGATTTCTTCTGGTTTGAGAATCAAATTCTCAGAAACAAAGAAAAACCCTCAGGCTTGGATGCGATTGTTGAAGAGGTTGAGCCGTCGCCATTGATGAAGCTTTCTTGTACGCCGTCGTTTATAGTTAGGTCTTTCAGCGACCACGCTTTGAGCTCTAAAGATACGGTGATGTCGGCTTCAGTATCTTTAGATTCCTCTTCTCCCTCCCCGAAATCCGTTCTCCATCTGCCGAAACTGGAAACGATTCTCTCCGGCAAAGAAGCCTAGGAGTTTCCGTCAGAGCCGCAGGCGGCGGCCAAGAATGAAAGCGAGGGGGGAAAATTGGGGACCAGGACGAGGAGGAGAAAAAGTAGTAGGAGTTTATCTGAGCTTGAATTTGAAGAGCTTAAAGGTTTATAGATCTGGGATTTGTGTTTTCGGATGAAGATAAAGATTCGAGCTTGGCTTCCATTATTCCTAGGTTGCAGAGACAAAGACTAAGAAATGCTCCGGTTGAAGAATCTGCAGTCCGATGATTGACAATAAAGATGCTTCGAAGGCGAAGAACAACCAATTGGCGAAGTGGAGAATCTCATCAACGAGCCACACCGAATCGGAAATCAAAAATCAAATCAAGTTCTGGGCTCATACCATCGCATCTACAGTCCGATGATTGACGATGAAGATGGCCAAAAAATCCTTTCTTTCCTGAGGATGAGAGGATGAGAGAAATGGTTTTCGATTTTTCAAAACATAAAAAAAATGGTTTTCAAAGAAGGGGGGCGGTTTTAGGAGAGTCAAAACCGGGTTTGACTTATGGTCAAACTAGTTGACCGTTAAGTTTATAGATTTTCCGTTAATTGGACTGAAATTGATACAAAATAGATACATTGTGGAGTACATTTGATACTTACTAAAGATTGTGAACTACATTTGAAACAGGGGTAAAGATTGTGGACTATTTTGATATTTTTCCAATATAAAAGGGCGGGGAAAAATTAAGAGCTAAAATTTTCCCATCTTCTCTGGCGGGATTGAACTGCTACAGCTTATCCATCTCTCCGTCGAAATCGGTTAGAAGATTCAAATAATTTTCGCTCAAATCTTACTAATTTGGTAATCTTCTGTCATTCTTCTTGTTAGTCAATCTCCATCGAATTTTTGAAGTTAAAATTTTCATATTTCAGTCTGGAAATCGAATAAGAAATTTGCCCTAGATAGGGTGCACTGATGATTCGGTTATGTTTTCAGCAAATTTCTTTAGATGGGTGGATGAAAGCAAAGATTTTTCTTGGGTGTAACCTCACCTTTGAGTTTGTACAAGAAACCACCAACACAAAAGGTAAGATTTCTGTGGAACTTTTGCTGTCAACCATCTTGTACTCCCCTGTTTTGTCGAGATTTTGAATTATTTTGCTCAATTTCTTTTCCTGCTTAAACGATTGAAATTTTTTTTGAGATGTCACCAAATAGTGGAGCTTAAAATTAGGTTTTCTTTTTCCTCATAGGGAAATGTGGTTCGTGTAAATGTATTCTCAATTGTGGGGAATGCGTGTCAAATATGCTTCATATGCCATGACTCTTGATCTAATTTTGATTAAGGATTGTTTTATGATTTGTTGTTGGATGTATGTATGGACTTGATGCGTTCTGTGTTGGTAAATTTGGATAGCTTCTTCTGAAAATTTTTAGGCTAATTTGTGATTACTTTATTTTTCTTTGGACATAATAACTTATTTTATTATGATTTGGAAATTAGGAAAGCACTGATACAAGCTGCATCCAAGCAGGCCTAGACTACTTTAAATTTTATCTTTCTTTTTTTTTTTTTTTTTTTGGTGTCTCTATATCATTATTCTGGTTGTGTCTCAGCAGCAGCAGACAAAACTTGTGGCATAGATTGAAATACGGCGCAAGTTCTTAATCTTGATTAAGGTAGCGTTCTTTATTCAACAGGCTAGTTGTTTATTTAGAGATAGTATATGAGAATTTTCTGATATAACACATACTGCTTATTGCTTCTTTGCCCAAATAATAAATAGTGAATTTTTTCATTCTATGTTGTCGTATGATACGGTTGCAGCACTGGGGGGGAGAAATTGACTCAGTCCTCTTTGAACTATTCCCAATCAGTTGAACGAGAATAAAGGCTGTTTGTTATTTTTTGTTTTGCAAATATTTCTAGCACTTCGGTTGCTATTATCTAGTGAGCTTGTTGCTCATAATTAGTATTTAAACAGGCCTTGTGGCTTTGCAAAAGGCATCAGATAAAAAACTATTTTCCTTCCTCTCCAATTCTTCTCGGTTCTTCCCATCCCATTATTCTCTGTTCTTTCCTTTGTCTAACTCGTTTGCATCACTGTACCTGCTAATGGATTGCCTCATCCAATAACGAGAAAATTTCTTATTTGAATTTGAATTTTGAAGTGTAGTTTCCTTCTTTCAGGATGTAGCTGTCTCTTGTGCTCTTTTAATTATAAAATTTGCAATTATTATCTATGAATGTTTTCCAATCTTAGTTAGTTATTGTTAATGAGCAGTTATACTGTGTCTATGTACACTCTGTACCTTGCTGTGAACAAAGATGACAGCATAGGCTATATGTTTCGAAGTGCCAAATATGGAGTTTTGCGCATGTCATATAACTAAGCTGATATGGAACATGAATTAGAGGGATACTCAAGGAAGGAATACACATCAGCAAGTCTGCAGTAATTTAGTAATTTGGTAATTGTTTAGTTGTTTGATTCAGTGATGTGAGTGCTTGATTCCAGTAAGTAGTTAAGTCAAGTATACTGGCACATTTAATTTGTAGGTAGTTTGTTAAGAAACAGCGTGCTTTGTTGTGTTGCAGTAATGAAGGAAAACTTGCTCTTCAAAGGAGACTCTTATATTTTGTGGAACTATTCATGCAACTTTTTCCTTTCCTTTTAAACTTTCTGACATGATAACAAGAAATTGATATAGGAAAAAGAATTTATGATCTACAAACTATATCCTGGCACCAGAGTTCCAAGTTCAACCTCAACTCAATATAGTTATTTGTTAGGAATTAAGTTTGATTAATTGCTTATCACACTCTAATTTATTTCAACCATTTTAGTTGAATCTTGAGTAAATAAGACTGCTTACACATTTAATGTCTACAAGGCTAGAACTGAAATATCATATGTAAAAAATATAAATAAATAACAGCAAAATCTCAGCGATACTTCTTTTCTTTCCTCTCTATATTGTTTTTGCTTAGACTGCAAGGGTGCCTATAGTTCCCTCCTAGACCCATTTGATTAATATTATACAGATTCTACTAATAAAGCTTTGAATGCCTTTGTTTTCTGCTCGTTGTTAGTTCTCTTTTTTCCCCCAAAATGCATGTAGTTGCTTCAGTATTTGTGCAAAACATTAGTTATGAGTTATGACTGTCCATCTTGAATGTGCTTCTTGTATCCAAGTGCCAAGCTTTCTGTTTCCACCTATTCCAAGCTTGAATTTTTCATCAAATGATAACCATCTTCTTCTTTGGTTTTTGTTTCCATGTGTTGCAGGGGATCATGATACTTTCAGTAAACTACGATATTTAATGCTACGTACAACAAGGCTTTTGTGAATATTTATGAAGTTGTCGTGGAAACGTCAATACTTTTACAGTAGTAGTTTTGGAAAGTGCTGTTAGTTGGGTTAAATTTTATAAATGATCTTAGAGGGTGTATATTGTGGAACTAACTTTTGTATTTGACAACATAAATACCATTGTAATATGATTCTCTTTTGGAATTATTAATTTAATAGAATTGTATTCGAATGATGATATTGGTAACGGGTGTGGGCGGTTTGCCCCACCAGGCCCAAATTTCCACTAAGCCTGGTCCAAGTAGCAAAAAGCCCTAAAGTGGCATGTTCTTTGACCAGGCCCATACAAACGGTGACCTAAGGGTCTATGCCCGATGGATCCTCGCAGAGGCCTCTACTGACGGAGACGGGACGTCCGCCTTGAGCCATTCATTGACGTGACCTGGGCGGCTCTGCGAGCATAGGCACGAGGGGCAAAGAAGAACCTAGTGGAGTATATCCAAGGGTCGGGAAAAAGGACTGGATAATTTTTCCCCTATAAATAACATGGTGATCCTCACAAAGAAGGCAACGAAAAAAGTGAGTCTTAAGTCATGATGTATAAGTGTTCTCATTGGTGATTTCCCTATTCTGACTTAAGCTTCGGAGTGCTAACGGGGCTCCGCCCCCTCTGAGCTCTGTTTCATTTGCGGGGATCTCAACTGGGCTTCCGGTGGCCCGTGTCCGGCGAGTAACGCATCATCAACTGGCGCCGTCTATGGGGACCCAACCGTTGTGATAAGAATCATCTTGGTCCAACCTTGGGTTTTCAAACTGATAAATAAGTGTTGCGATGTTTACTCCCGAAGGAGGTCCGAGTGGAAGACAGAGAGTTACAAGGAGTCTATTCCAGGAAGGGGACCGAGTGCTGGAGTTAGAAGAACTGCCATTCATGAAAAAGAATATGCACAAGTTCAGAGCTTTTATGGAGGAGAAGAGGAGACTCGAGGGAGAAGAAGAGCGTAGACAAAAAGGAAAGGCACGGGCGGGAAAGGTGGAAAGAGAAATCCCGGCGTTCATCCTCAAGCCCCGAACGAAAGAAAATGTCTATCTCGAGAACGCATTTTCGGGTACGCCTAGTAGGCATATGTCCCGGACGAGGGAGGAGGAGGGCGGCTCTCATTCCTGGAGGCCTCGGTCAGTAGCCTCCCGCCGAAAGAGCCAGGTATGGGAAAATGAGTATTCTCGGGGATCACGAGACACCTGGGATGAAACCCCACAGTCAAGATTCAGAGGAGATGAGAGAGGGGCGAGGAAAGTGCCGGCAGCCTTACTGGGAAATTGGTTGGAGGAAGTGGAAAAATGGTGAACAAACTACTGGAAGAGATCAAGACGATGGAAGAGTCTGAGGATACGACACACCCGTTCATGATACATATCCGGACCTCTCCTTTGCCGTATCATTTCAAGGGGTTGTATCGGCTTCCCCAATTTGATGGGACCACAGATCCAAAGGATCACTAGATGAAGTGCATGAGAGTTGATCGAGGATTATGTAAAAAGGTTTAACACATAGGGGGCAAAATGCCCGGACAAGACGGAGTCTGATGTACTTCAGGCCTTTGTCCACGGGATACTGCACGGGGAGCTCAGTATGGAGCTACATCTTCGACCGCTTAAGGACTTCTGTGAAGCAGTGGTCCGAGCCAATGCTTTCTCTATTGCTGTGGAGAAAGAGATGCAGAAGAAGGCCTGGCAGTCCCCGGATAGAGGTGGGGTGAAAGGAGAAGGGAATGGGGTGGGGCCAAGCGGGAAGCGGCCCATCCAAGAAAGACTCCATTTCCCGGCCCAGTCTCGGCTGACCTACTTGGTGGAAAGGAGGGGGGGCCTACCATGTACACCCATTGAAAGCATCCAGGGTTGAGGTCATGTACGCAGCCTAAAGTCAGGGACTCTTCTCAGTCGAACGGGTCGTACCCAAAAAAGGATCACTCTAAGTATTGCGGCCATCACCAGATGTCGGGACACAGCACCGAAGAATGCAGGGAGTTGACTGACGAAATAGAAAAGGTAGTCTAAGGGGGGAAGTTACGAGAGTATGTGGACAGGAATGGGCCGGGGAAGATGAATAAAAGTAAGGGTGGAGGATCGGGAGGTGGTCAATCAGCGGTGGCGGGAGTCATAAACACGATTTCAGAAGGCCCGACCGGCGGAGACTCGGGTAAACAACGAAAGCTAAATGTGTGTGGATTCGCAATGGTGGAGAAGCTACTAGAGGCAAGGATAATAAGGGAGGTGGCGTATCCGCAATGGTTAGCAAACCCGGTTTTAGTCAAAAAAGCAGACGAAACTTGGAGAATGTGTGTGGATTTCACGGATTTGAACAAAGCCTGCCCGAAGGACTTGTTCCCAGTACCAAGGATAGATGTGGTGATTGACTCCATCGCGGGATACCATTTTTTATGCTTCCTCGACGCTTATAAGGGGTACCATCAAATCTTCCTTCGAAAAGAGGATGAGGAAAAAACATCCTTTGTCACAGAAAAAAGCACTTACTATTACACAACTATGCCTTTCAGTTTGAAGAATGCAAGAGCCACGTACGAGCAGCTTGTCAATAAAATCTTTAAGCAACAGTTGGGCAAGACCATGGAAGCATATATTGATGATGTGTTGGTAAAGAGTCAGGATGAAAAGGGCCTGATACGGGACCTTAGGGAAGTGATGGAGATCCTTGTGGCCACGAGGATGCATTTGAACCCGGCCAAGTGTGTTTTTGGGGCATCCTCGGGGAAATTCTTGGGCTACATGGCCTCGGAATATGGAGTGTCGGCCAATCCCGAGAAAGTGCTGGCCATCTTGGAGATAAAGCCCCCTCAAACGGCTGACCTGGAGGTTGGTGGCACTAAACCGTTTTCTGGTGAGATCCGCGGAGAGGGCTTTACCCTTTTTCAGAGTGCTAAAGAAAGCTAAAAAATTTTGTTGGGGGGGAGGAGTGCCAGAGGGCATTTGAAGAATTGAAGATATACCTGGCAGTGCTGCTAGCGCTTGCCATGCCCTTCCTAAGGGAGGAGTTATGTGTGTATGTGGCAGTAACAGAATCAGCCGTTAGTGCTGTGTTGTTCAAGGAGGGAGGGAAAAGGCAGCGACTAGTGTATTTTTTGAGTAAGGTGTTACAGCCGGCGGAGAGAAATTACGTACCGATCGAAAGGTTGGCACTTGCTTTGGTCCAAGCTGTCAGGAGGTTAAGGCCCTATTTCGAATCAAATCCGGTGACGGTGTACACAGACACCGCCCTTAGACTCATAATGACAAAATTAGGAAGCTCGGGAAGACTCATCAAGTGGGCCATCGAGTTAGGTGAATTCGAAATAACCTTCAAACCTAGGGCAGCGGTCAAGGGACAGGTGTTAGCAGACTTCATTGTGGAAGGGTTGACTACCGATGAGGCTCGGGAAAAAGCCCCAGAGGTAAAGGGCCCCCCAGAGGTGTGGACGCTATTTGTGGATGCAGCGTCGGGAAAGACAGGCGCGGGGGTGGGGCTTATTCTAACTCATCCCAAGGGGGGTAATTACACGTACGCGCTGCGTTTTGGTTTTTCGACGACTAATAACGAGGACGAGGATGAGCCTATGGTCCCGGGCTTGGAGTTGGCACAAATAATGGAAGTCAAAGCTTTGAGGATATGCTCGGACTCCTAGTTAGTGGTCAAGCAGGTGCTCGGGGAATATGAAGCCAAAGAGCTAGAAATGAAAAAATACGCGGAGTTAGTGCAAGAACTTCTGAAGTCGTTCTAGGCATGGGAAATGGAAAGGGTTCCCAGGAATAAAAACTCCAACGCTGATGCTTTGTCAAAACTGGCATCCTCCGTGTTCTCCCACCTTACGAAGCCAGTCATGGTGGAAGGGTAGAACAGAGGAGCATACTGAGGCAGGAGGTTATGGAAATTGTAGTTGAAAATGATTGGAGGACCCCGATCAAAGTTTTCCTATCAGACGGAATACTCCCGGAGTCCCTGAGGGATGCCCAATGCTTAAGGATAAGGGCGCAACAATACCAACTCTTCGGTGGTGACTTGTACCCGTGGTCAACCTTATCCCCTTATTGCTATGCATATGACCAGAGAAGGCGGCGGCTTTACTGAAAGATATCCACCAGGGGATTTGTCGGGGTCACATAGGCGCGAGGAGCCTTGCGAAATGGGCAATGACTGCAGGATTCTATTGGCCGACCATGTTGAAGGACTCAGAGGACGTAGTGCGGCGTTGGCGACAATGCCAGGTGTACGCGCCGATCGTGGATGCCCCGGATAGGGAGATGACGGGTATCATGGCCTCTTGGCCATTCGCTAAGTGGGGAATCGACATCTTGGGGCCTCTCTCCAAAGCGAGAGGATGGGTGCAGTTCTTGGTAGTTGCTATTGATTATTTTTCAAAATGGACAGAAGTGGAGCCTATGGCCAGGATCCCGAGCTCTAAGGTCATGGAATTCCTTATGAAGAATATTGTGTGCCGTCTCGGTATTCCAAGGACGATTATCTCCGATAATGGGCGGAAATTTCTGGTGGAATTCTTTGATACTTGCGTTCTCTTGGGAATCCAGCAGAGGTTCACATCAGTGGCGCATCCCCAAGCTAACGGCCAAGTGGAGTTGACAAACAGGACGATCTTGTACGGTTTGAAGAGGAAACCAGAGGCAGTGGAGGGCACTGGCCGGGGAAGGTGGCTGGACGAGTTACCGGGCGTGCTATGGGCATATTCGACGACCCCGAGTACAGCGACCGGTGAAACCCCTTTCGGGCTGGTCTACGGGGCAGAGGCAGTAATACCCCCTGAAATTGTCGGCCCCTCCGCTAAGGTTTCGCTATTCCACTTACAGGAGAATGGACCCCGCCTTGGATTGGAGCTGGATCTAGTTGAAGAGAAGAGTGCTATCTCCGGCAAGCAAGATACAAGCAAAGCATCAAGAAATATTATGATTAGAAGGTTAAGGCACGAGTATACCAAGTGGGGGATTTAGTGCTCAGGAAGAATGCTATCAGCAAGGCCCAGCCGGGAGGGAAGCTTTCCCTGAATTGGGAGGGACCATATGAAGTCATCGAAGCACGGGACATGGGAAGCTTCTGCTTAGCAACGATGGGCGGAGCAAAAGTGGTGGGGACGTGGAACGCTGATAATATCAGGAAATTTTATCCGTAAGGAACATTATCAGTCTTTTGGGAGGAGCCCCAGAGGGAGCGTAGAATAACATAAACCATTCATTAGCTGATTTTCTGAATAATTAGCAAGGGCATTTAGGGCCTGGGCCCAAGTTGTGAGCATTCCTGGATACAGGAAATGTGTTTTGATTAAGGCATTATAGTCCTAGGGTTGCTTTTTGATAGAAATTGTACTTTGCGCACGAGTGTTTCCTTGATTACGTAATAATTCAACGATTCGGGGTCACTAAGTAGTAGGGAGACGTTGCCAGAAGTGACGAGAATAAAGTAATTATGAAAAGGCGTCTAGGCAAAATAAAGCAACTTCAAATAATGCATAGTCAAAAGCTCTACAAACAAACAGTGGTACAAAGAACATAGTACAAAATAAAGAGAAGAACTATTCTAATAGCCAGGGAGGATTTATTTATACCTCGGAGGCGCACTAATCCTCGTAGGATTCCTCTGAGTCTGAAAAACGAAGAGAAGGCTCCACAGGCAGGACAGCACGGGTAGCAAATGGTTACTGGAGGAGGCCGGGGTCAGAGAAGGCACACTTAGACCAAAATCGCGAGCCATTCGGTGAACCTTGGCAACGGCTAAGGTCCAATTCCTGTCCGAGAGTAGGTAATGGTTGCACTCAGAATGCCGACTAGCAGCGGGAAGCTCCGTACCTCCCATCAGCTGGCAAACCCGGGTGAACCCAGCCATTTGTCGAAGCCCCACAGCGTCGGTAAAAAACTTCAACATCTCAGGAGACTTCATGAAGTCTCCGACTGCGGGCTGTTTTTGGCTAAGGGCCAAGTCGCGTTCCTGGGTCATTTCTGCCAAGGTACTCTCGGCCCTCGCCTGGGCTTCTTCGGCTTTAGCCCGAGCATCCTCTGCCAGCGCAGCGGCAGTTTCAGCAGCAGCTTTCTCAGCCTCAGCAGTCTTTCGTTTTGTTCTCGAGGAGTCCCAGGATTTCTAGGCTTTTTTGAGTTCTTTCTTCGAGGATTTTGGGCGTCTTTAGAGGCACGGAGAGCATCCTCGAATTTCTTTTTTCTTCTAAGGTCTCTCACTCCTTTTTTAGGGCAACATTTTCCCTTTCTAAGGCCTCTTTCTTTTCCTCTATGGCCCTTCTTCGCCCCTCTACCTCACTCAGTATGTGCATGGTAGAGGCCGTGGCTAGGGCTTGAACCCCATCATCGTTCTACACCCGAGCCTTTTCACTCAGGATAAGTTGTTTGTGAGTGCCGCTTTTTGGTCCTTTAGCGCTTTCACCTGGGCCTCCAAGTTTGTTTCACCACTTTCTAGGCTCTGGGTGTAGGATTCCAAAGCCAGCAGTCGCCGGGAAACTCCTGTGGCATATTCACAGACCTTAAAAAAAAAAAAAAATGTTATGAAGTGTATGTAATAAAAAAGTTAAAAAGTGTGACAGGCGGGTAGGAAGATTTATAATCTTTTGGTGGTCGGCAAGGTCGGCCTCTACATCCTCTAGCTGCTCTGATAGAGTTGCGGCGAAGTTTTGAATAGTCTGGATACTAGCCCGGACATCTCCAAAGGTCGGCACGACAAGCGCCGTGAGCTTTCAGCTCCCAGGGGATAGCTCGGGTTAGTTCTTTAAGAGGGAGGCTGTCGCAAGCAAGCGGGCGGTAGTTGGACTCTGGACAAAGGTCAAGTAGAGGCCGGCCCCGCACGGGAGCGCGGTGCTTCTTGGGGTATAAGACAAAGAAGGGCTCCCCTGTAGCAGGATCAACCTGAACTCGATAATGCTCGCTGATAAGAGGTGAAGGCAGCAAAGCCTAGAGTCTAGCCTCCAAGTGAGACTCGATAACCCTCTGACGATAGGCAGAGGAAAGGGACAGGTCCAAAGCCTCCCCGCTCAAGGAGTCACTTTCGAACGAAGCAGCGCCCGCCCCTTCGTCGACGGGCTCTTCTACAGATGACACGTTTCACTTTCCATGGTAATTTCGTACAGCTCAGGACCAGTGAGAAGAGATCCCTTAGGACTTCCTGACAGCACTTGGTGGGGTTCCTCGCCACCCCCGGGAGTTATGGAGTCAAAGGGCAGGGGTTGGAGAACCCCGTCGGAAGGGCATTTCATACACCTCTCTTCTTGAGCACTTCGGGTAAGCAGGGAGGAGGAAGAGCTACCCTCGGGATCATTACAGCCCAGGGTAACTGTTTGAGAGAAGCCACCCTCGGGGCGAGAGGGCCGAGAAAGAACTAAATCTATAGAGGGGATTCCCCGGGTGTCAGGCTCAGGAGGACTGGCTATAGCGGCGGCCTCACCCTGAACCATCAAGAAAGCAGGAACGGAGGATGTCGAGACGGGCACACCTGAACTAGTGGCAGTTTTCTTTCGAGAGGTGACCTGGGAACGGGGAGGCCCATCGAGTTTCTTCCTTTTCTTCTCGGGAATGGGATCCTGAAAACCCTCAGGTAAAAGAGGGGGAGCTTCGAGCATAAGAGGAGCAGTGAGAGAAATGCTGCTGATATCTACGCCTTGCACAATGATAGCCAGAGCAGCGTCGTTGGCGGTATCCAAAAAAGTACCTACAAAAAGCGAATGAGTGTAAGGTCAGGAAATTAAGGTAATAATAATAATAATAATAAATAAAAATAAAAACAAGATAGGCGGGAAATAAGAGTGACGAGCAAAGAAGGACATTTCCCGATGATCTTTCCCGCGTTACTCCACCTGACCAACTTCAAGCCCTTCTCCCGAGGGTCATCGTGGGCGTCAAAAGGCCTTCCTGCGTGGCGAAGATACTGGCACCATCAATCCGTCTCCAAGGAACACGAAGGGACGGGGAGCCGGGCGACATTTTCATTCCAAAGCGAGGGTAGCCCCTTGTGTTCTACAACAACGAAGAGGAACTTTTGTTTCCAGTCATCGATCTTGCTTAGCAAGTGGGATACAACCTGAATTCACCCTTTACCCAAGCGGCGGCGAGCAACGGTATACCACCCTCCAGCGAGGGCGTTGAGGGAGAAGTGTTCCAGCAGCAGCGCAATGGTCGGCTGGACGAAGAGGTCCCAGCACATGGCCCAGAATCCGAGGATATTACGGATTGAGTTGGGGGTAAGTTGGGCGATGCCAATGGACCAATACTCCAAAAGCTCGATAAGGAAAGGAGGCGCGAGGAATCGCATCCCACTGCTGAGGTGTGCGGAGTAAACACCCACTAGCCCGGGTCCAGGACTGTTAATACGGTCCTCCCCAGGGGGATGGTAAGGCGGAGATGCACGGGGATATGAAATTCTGTCCTAAGAGTGGGCAGATTTGACTTCTTTAAGCGAGAACCAATGTCGGTGGCAGTAGGAGGAGGAACCCCTTGCTTTTTTGAGCCGGGGAGGGTGGGGTTTCCGAGGAGTCTTCGCAGCCTCTGATAGATCGGGAAGGTCTATTGTCGGGGGAGGAGAACACAGGTGGGCGGGAAGCCGATTCCGATCAAAACCTCCGGGGGCGGAGGAGGTGGAAAATGGCTGGGGGAGGATGTGGAAGGGGCAGTGACCTCGGGAGACTTACCGGGATCCATAGCGCAGCAGTCACAAAAGAGGGAGTCGGAGAGGTAGGAGGGGATAAGCAAACGGTCTGTGAGCGCGCTAAATAAAGAAAACTTTCAGTTAGCAAAGGAATGAAGAATCGGGGCCGGAGAATAACGGAAAAGGGGAAGTACTTACTTTATAAGAGGGAGGAGGCGGTCGAAGAAGAAATTAACAGGAGCTGGAGGAGGCGGCGGTAGCAAGAGCGCAACTGCAGCAGGAATTGAAAACTCGAGAGGAAGGGACGCTGAAGGGACAACCGAAAAGACGCGGCACCTTTATTTTGAAGGGGGTAATTATGAGGGGGAAGACAACGAGGAGACGCGAAGTAGAACAAGCGGGAATACTCCGATAATTGGTAATTTGGTATTGTCCTGTATTGATCTAGGACAATTTTTGAACATGACGGTTTAATGTTCGCCGAAACGCGTAATTTAGCTTCTACTGTACTATTGAAATAATGTTTTTAAATATGCCTATTGAATTTAGTATCTGACATATTATTTATCAAATTTAGCTTTTGACGTATTAAATATAGTTGTTGATGTTTCGCAGTTATGAATTAAATAGTTAATGTACTGCGTATATAGCATATATACATATATATATATATATACATATGGTGTATTACATGTACGGATCGAGTTTAATTGTTTATGTATCGTGATCGATTATGTTAAAACAATAAGTATCACATGTAATATAGAAAATACACATATTGATCACTGCAAGCAACTAGCCGAAAAAAAGCCTCCATCTCTTCTCCTCCTTTCGTTGGCGCTAGAGAACTTATAGGTGGCTAGGTTGAATTTAAAGTAATTTCAATAGTTCGATTCGATGGTTTACTGATGATTTTTTTGTGCTTTTCAGTACTAGGGGTGTTCGAATGTTTTCTGCATAATCGAAAAATTTGCATCTTGAAATACTAAAAATTGATGCTTTAATCAAGGACGGAGATCAGTATATATTGGGAGTTACTTTACGATCATAATTTCCAATACATATATAATACCTTGACAACCATTTTTGCCGAACTCACTTTGTATCTGTTCCCTGTGGTCGACAAGTAAATGGCCATAAGCTTTCCAAAATTGTTCTTATTAAAGAAAACAAAATATTATCTAGAAAGCAAGAAATTAACTAGTTAATCTTTCAGTGATCATTGGTGGGATGTAGTTTGAACCAATTTGAGAGATACCTTGTGAAAGAAAAAGAATCCCAGAAGACATTGAGATGAGAAGAAATTCAGGAAACTCCCTGAGAGAGGTGACGATCAATGAATGAATGAGAGAGAAATAAATAATTTGAAACGATGATAAATGAGAGTATGAAAAGATAAGTTTTTATAGTTTTAACTCATTTTGGATTTTTAGTAAAAAGATGAATATTGTGCTCTGGTTGTCAATTATTGCTTTGGCAATATCACCACTGATTTTTAATACACTTTTCATATTTAAAAGTCATTTCTAAAATGAGAACAAAACTCTCCAAAAGAAACATGGAAAAAATTTAAAAACCGCAAATTTTTCCTTTACTAATTGAAATGAAAAGGAAGAAGAATAAAGTGCGTGAGAATTGAATTAATCTTCATTCACGGGAAATTGAAACTTTTAAATCATTAATCATCCAAACATATCGGTTCTTCAAAATCAATTAATTTCTATTAAAGTACTATATGGATACTACCCACATGTACAAAAAAACAAATATATAAATGAAGAACTACCTTCTTAATTAGCGCTTACAAAAAGCTAATATCTCTCTATTTTATTAAAGAAAAGTTCAGTGTTTGAAATTTACAATTTTTGTATAAATTGTAAAGTACAACATTTAAAATAAATAATTTGATATCATTTTATCTACTTATGCCCTTACTTTCTATATATAGGCTATTTGCGAACTACAAATTATTATTTTAGTGAGGGTGTGTGATACCGAAAAAGAAAAGAGTAAAATTTGACGCTTATATTAGGAAAAACAAATTAATTTAGAGACATGATTTTATGTGTGGACGGATGGAGAAATAAATAAAATTAGATAATTACATTTACTTTCCTTGAAATTTGATTCATTATCAATAGATTTTCAAGATTTTTGTATAATTATATGGGGAGAGCCGAAGAGGGTCAGAGTGATCGTAAGAGAGAGATGTGCCTCGTCATCCTAAGGTATGAGTTTCAAAGATTTTTAGACAGCAAAAAGACCTAAGGTTTTTGTTCACTATTTTCAATTAACAATGATCAATTTGTAATTCGACTCAAACTGGAAGAAGATATTGATATTTATAACCGTAATTTGATCAAACCTCACAACTCACAAGTAAAGTAAAAAGCAATTCACCCTAAATAAATTTATTATTACAAAACTCGTAATAATCTAACCGTTTGAATTTCAAGTTCTTTCTTCTCATTTCATCAAGAGGTTGAAATAATCAAACAATGAAGAATTTAACTACATGTGAATTATTAATTTTACTTTGACTACGAATGTGTTATTTTCCCAACAATCCCACGTACCTCCATATATGAATTAATTTTTAAAAACCAAAGATAAAAGAATAAAGAAAATAAATGACAAAAAAATTTGAAAACAAGAAATCTTCCTCTTATGTATAAATAAATGAGTGTCAATTGCCTATAAATAGGCATGCCTGTTAACTACTCTTCAATATCCACCCGGAACACCCCACAACAAAACAATATCACAAACTCCTTATACATCGTCTCTTCCGCAATTAAAATGAGAAGTAGTGTCATTTTGTTGCTAGGCTGCACTTTGCTGTTCACATTTGTGCAGGGTTCCAAGGTTGCTCCCACCGATGGCTTCACTTCCATTCCCCTGAGCCATCAAACTTCCAAGTGCAGTATCCCTACGATGTCTCCCAGAATGAGCGTTACTCTTACTATTGGGTATATAACCCAGAACCGAATTGAGATCTTGATGTGAACGCCCCTAGTTCATCGACAAGTCCAGCTCAAGTGGACCCAGAAGATGGTGCAGAGAGTGCAGCAGAGGATCGAGTGCTTCATCGAGGCCCGCCAATGCTCCACGATCTAAGTCCATATCAGAGAGATACGTTCTTTGATATAGTTGGGCCAATGACTCGCA
>VMRK01000125.1:0-41514 GCA_016801395.1 Leptodermis oblonga
TCTCATTAACATGATTGAGTACAAATGAAGGTGCATATTTGACGTAAAGAAGGTGAAAGGTGTAGGTAAAAGAATAGGTAAAATTTTTTATGAGGGTAAAAACTTACAACAGTAGATTTGTCTTTTGATCACTTAAAATTTTATTTGTCCTGCAAGTAATATGCCCTTTTCCCAATTTCCCAATTTCTGAAGCAATGTAATATGTGCTCCCTAGTGGTACATTTGCACAAGAATTTGATCCCCGGGAATTAATACGGCAAATTGTGTCAGGTAAGCATCGTCTTCTCCCCCGGAATTCAAGCATTTCTCCACATTTTGAAGAAGAAAGAAAGAAAAAAAAAAAACAACCCAATAATGTCCGAAACGAGAGAATGGATTCAAACAGATGAAACAGCTATGGAAATGCTGAGGCGAGTGTTTGCGGAGCGGCCGTTCTTAGCTTTACCACCTCCGCTCCACAAGCTTCCACTCCGTCCGGGGAACGTCGTTGAGGTTGTGGGTCCCCCTTCTTCTGCCAAAACCCACATCTTGATGCAGGTAATTGCTCCCTCTTTGATACTGATGCTACTGCCCATTCAATTTTTTCTATAGACATTTATTGGTGGTTGATCTATTAATTCTTAGGCTGCTATCAGTTGCATTATGCCCAAGGAATGGAAGGGCGTGCAAATTGGAGGGATGGAGCGATTGGCTGTGTTTGTTGACTTGGATTGTCGTTTTGATGTTCTACGTTTTTCCCAATTGTTGAAGCACAAATTGAGTCTACCATATAGTAAGAGTAGCTTGTGTATCTTCCTTATTTAATTTTTATTTTATTTTATCGTGGGTTCTTCTTAATGCGTTTATTTTGATCTCATATCTCAACTCTGCTTTTATTTTGGATGTTTCAGTGTTAGAGTACACTTTTCATGCTATTCATTGCCGTTGGTGTTTTCTTCAAACTCAGATAAGAATTCAAAGGATGGATGTGATGAAGATTTATTTGCAACAAGCATGAGACGCTTCTTGTACATCCGCTGTTATGATAGTTGTGAGTTTCTTGCCACACTTAAGGTGAGTTTTTCGATTAGCTAAGAAATTGGGTTCCAGCGTGTTTGCACTCAATTCATGCTATCCTTGTTTGTTTCTTTAACATCTGGATTCTGTGACCATCTATTATATTTCTATGTCCTTGGGAGTAAAAACCTTTATTTTTTCTACCAAGCAAATTTTATGCTAAGAGCATGAGATTTTGTAGCTACATATCGCCTCATTTAGACTTGTGTTTGAGTCTTTCTCTGATATGTTGACCGATGGTGAAAAGCTTTGTTGTTGTCATTTTGATTTCTCTAGAAGCTCACTCATCTTTGCCACGACTAAATGTTTCTATTGACTACAAACTGGTACCTACTTGATAACAGCAATGAATTCAATTACAAAAATGAGATAGAAATTTACCTTTGATTGTTGTGTCCCAAGACTTGGTATTCCTAGTTTGATAGAAGATTCCTAATTTGATAGAGGTACATTTTCTTCAAGGAAAATTTAGTGCTGAAAAGTTTATGATCAACGATTGTAAACCAAGAATTTAGAGAATAGATTATGATTATATAGTGAAGGTAATCTGTCTATCCATTTTCCTATGTTAGGTTTTTCAGGGAATAAATTACTGCCCTTATTAATAACTATGTGAAAAGTACACTTTTTTATTAATACATTAGCGTCCACATCCCTTAAAAGAATTTCCCGTTCCAGTTTTTCTGCATTGTTCTGTACGAGATCTTTCATGGTCAGAGTTATTTCTTTTATCCAGTTTGTACCATCTGTACATTGGAACAGTAATACCTTCGGTAGACATTTGCCTGTCCGGAGAAAAAGTTCGTAAAGCATTTATTTCCTTGTTACTTTTCATAATCCCACTTCATGTTTTCCTTATTGTTTTTTATCTTAAAACCCTAAATGTTTAAGTGTAATGCAAAGAATAACTTACGTCAAATTTGTGTTGGACCAATATTGCCCTTGAAATCAATTCCACTAGATTCATTGAAGGTCACATATTTTCTCCTTTTTAATGTTTTTTCATGAACTCTTTTGCCTGTACTCGGATTTTGGTAGGTAAGATCCATTCCTCATTTTGTGGCAGACAATGAATTATCAGCTCCAAAAGCAAAAGGAAATACATGGTGTTGGTGTTCATCTGCTTATATTTGACAGGTTTGTGTAAGAACCAGGGATTCATTTAGCTTCCTTTCCAGCTTTCTTCTTCGTTCCTTCCACTTCAAATTGTTATTCTATGTAGCGTTCTCAACATGAGTTGGTCTAAATAGGAAAATATTGAGATTATAAATCCTTTCATATTGATATGCTTCCCTTTTTTCTGTTTTTAATATCTGAATTCGCTATTACTTATCCCCAGTATTGGAGCTTTCTACTGGATGGATCGTGCTTTACCTTCATTCTTCCTTGGAAACAGCAAAAGGTAAATCCGTGAAATTTCACTTCAAACAGTTTAACTTGTATAGTTAGCCCAATCTGCCCATTTCCTCCCTTGCAAAAGCTATAAATGGACAAATAAGGAAAACAATAAAATAATATTGGAATAGAAAGTGCAGGTTGACTAGAGGTTTTCATACTATATAAAATTTGATTTTGTGTAACCAATGTACTGCCAATTAGTTAAGTTAGGATTTAGTCTGTGGCAGGCTACGACTTTACATTTCTTGGTCAGACTGTTGTATGTTATTCAACTGATGGCAGTTTTATTTAGCATTGGAGCATTGGATCATTATTCTTTAAGAAGTTTAATTTTAACTTTGGACTTCATAAAATAGACAGTTATAGAGGACTAAAATAGATGTCACAGAAAGTTCCCCTTGTAGAGAATGGACATAGGTGGATACCTTCACCTTATTCCACCTAGGAAATATTTCCACGTTGAATGCACATTGTACACATGTATTTACATCTGAGTGACGGTTCAATATGATCTTCAGACCAATATAATTTATTGCAAGAAATCTGAAAGACAAATGTCTCTATTTCATTGATCTTACCACATTGTTAAAATTTGTAAGCTGGGTTTGTCTCATTGTGCCACCATTATCCATAGTTTTGGATTGCAATATTGACATTAATGACATTCTTCCTTCTAGCATGAGAATAGTTTAAGTCTGGATGTGTATCTTAAATGTTTTGTCCTCTGAACAGGGTTGATTAGGATTTCCTCTGTTATATGTGACCCTTGCTCTTTATTTCTATCAGACCTCCTGATTTGACCTCTTCCAGGCTTTTTCTCTGTTTCGGTCATGCTTCTTTTAAATGCAGGAAAAACTTCTCTCTTCAAACTGTGATTGAGAATGTGGTTCAGGAAATTCAGAAGCTTTTATTGGTGCATCCATTGCTTGTTTTAACTTCAAAAACAGCAGATTCTGGAGCTAAGAGTTCTGCAAATGAAATTTTGAGGTTGTTGCTCAGAATTCATTTGAGTTCTATTTCTGTCTCCTCTTTGACAATAATGGCTTCTCATATCTACAAGTACATGCACTGATACAAACATAGTTTTTGTCAACCAATCTGCTTTTCTTTAGGTGATAAGAGACAAGCAAATTTCTTTTGATAGTTTATTTAAATAAAGATAGACTTCATGCTCTCTCTCTATCTCACACACACTCACACAAACATGCTAGTTAATTTGAATATGTATGTACGCAAGTGTTTCTTGTGTTAGTGTCAGTGTTTGTGTCTGTTAGGAAGTTGCTTTGGAAGACAAACAGTAGTTGCCAGAGTGCTTCATCATGTGACCTTAAATGGCTGGTAGCGATCAAGATCTTGCATGTTTTCCATGAAAATTTGTGCTACATGTTGCAACTTTATTTCAAATTTACTTATTGTTTGATGTATTTTCGAATTTGATTGATTTCAATTATGTCAAAATATATTGATTAATAGAGATTTGACTTTCATTTAAAGGTCAACTGCATCAACATTCTAGTGCAAGTTCATGGGGGATCTATGACTTAAAGATACAGTCTAGAAAATTTGAGATGTGGAGAGGGTGGAGTTTGAGTCACAAATTTATATCAGACAATCAGACAAACTCTTTAGACATCTCTCCCTTTCTTTCTATCAGACATACAAACACATTTCACATGTAGTTGGCAGGGCAGGGTTGGGGAATGAAGGGTCAAGTGAAAGCAACAAAGTTAACTTTTTTGCCTCCTGTTGGGTGGGAGTCTATGAGGGTTCTTACAATCTTTTTTACAAGTTCCAATTGTGAACTAGAAGATGGAATGGGCACAAGAAACTGAAATAGGCAGCATGGTACTTATCCCTGAATAGCCACCATTATTGGGTTTTTCAGATGCAAAGAAAAGCTTGGAAAATGTAATGATAGGAAAAGATAAAAATGAACAAAACATTTTCTCAGAAAGCATGATATGAGGCTACTTGATTGATGTTTGAAAAGAACCCATGTTTGATAACTTGAAACTATGTAAACAGAAATACACACGTCACATAAATCACTATTAATTTGTGGTTGCATTTTTTTGAATTTTTTTTCCATGTGTTTTGCTTTGATTACATAGTTATATTTAGTTGACAGTTTCTTCAGGAACCTGTGCTTCTTAGTTATCTTTGTCTTGCTTTTCATCTTATTATGATATATTCTCCTGGTTTGTCCATTCATCAGGAACATGAATAGTAGTTTCAAATCCCAATTACATCGTGACTACATGCCTTTAGTCTGGCAGGTAGTACTCGTGTTTATATTGCTAGTTTTCATATCTTATGTGACTTTTTGAATTTCATGAGGCTCTTCAATCAAGTCCGTACTAACCTTTTTCTGGTTGCTGCAGGCATTCGTCACTCACAGGATACATGTAGCAACAACAGGTCTGGATGCAGTTTGGCATGTCTATGATTAAATTTTGTCCTAGTAAAGAGCTAGCTCTGACTTTCCTCAACCTCCATCTTACCTGCCTTAATTTCTTCTAGATCAACAGAGCATCTATACGACTGAATGGTTGCTGCCTTCCGTAAAGTCATCAGTATCATTTGTGGTAAATGAAGTAAGTTCTCTGATGGGTTCCTAAGAATTTCTTTCCAGAAAAATCTGATGCATATGGCTAATTACTTGCCTTCAAATCTGCAGGATGGTTTGTTTCTCGTATCTTAAATGATATTCTGGGATGTAGGGCAGTCGTTCTGCATTGCTTGTTGTAGGACTTCAGATTTGGCAGTTGAATGTCGGAATTTCATATTATGTGCTCACAGCTGATGCAGATTAGTTGGTAATCCATCATCAGGCATCTGAAGCCAATTGGTAGAAGCTTTTGCACTGGAAGTAAGAAAGCAGGAGATTATTCTGCCAATAATAACCGGAGGGTTGAGAAAGGAGGATTTGGAAGGACAGCCATAGACCCAATCCCATAATCTTATTTATTGGAATGTATAGAAGGTACGATGTATCACTCAGTTGTGTCTCATTTTCTTCATGAGTTACCAATGAATTATCATCATCAATGATTTCAAGTTTCACAATCGTGAGATGCTTTATTTTGTGTTTCACTGTTTGTACTCTTGCAGTTTTCTCGGGTTTCCGGCACCAGCAGATTTCAAGTTTCTTCCCGAATCTAGTGATTCGTTTGCTTGCCGTGGTGATTTCAAGTTTATATTCCTCGCTTTCTGTACAGGTCAATCCATGTGTTTCTTCATTAAAATGAAACAAATTGCAGTTAGCATATTGACCAAGAAAAGTAATGAAGTTGTGGCTTTTCATAAAGCCCTATTGGGTTTCTCATTAAAAGAGTTCAATAACATAACTGTTTCTAAGTCACAAAATACAACTCGAAACATGACCTTATATGGGACGGAGGGAGTAATTCATGTACCAAGTTAACTGTGTTGCCCTTGCCTTGTACTGAATTCTCCGGTTGTGGTTTCTGCATTAAATCAAATCATTTTGTTCTGAATTCACAGCTTTGAAAGAAAAATCACACCAATGGGCCGGAGGCAGGGGGCATTAAGATCAAATTTCGATGAATTGCGCTTTGCCATGCCTTCGTAACCCTTCTAGTTTCTTTTTTTGTTTTTTTTAACACCTATACTATTACAATATCTGGGTAACAAGGGATGAGAAATGAATTTGATCTTGCAACCTCTTACTTGAGTTCCTTTTGTACTCTCGCTGAAACTGGATGTTACCAATAATACTTCTAGTTTAATATTGTTAGAAAAATATAATTGTCATTTTGATATACTGTTTGACCTAAGTATTACTGTATAAGCAAGGGCTAACAAAGCTTGCAACACAAACGCAGGAGCAGGATGTGAAACAGCTTTTCTCACCAGTACAACCTATGACTACATCTCTGAATGATTTGTCGTTAAAATCATAAATCACAAGCTTTTGACAGCCAACTTGAAAGAGCATTTTCCACCTTTCCAAATTTCTCAAATCATTT
Source organism: Leptodermis oblonga (assembly GCA_016801395.1). NCBI lineage: Eukaryota > Viridiplantae > Streptophyta > Magnoliopsida > Gentianales > Rubiaceae > Leptodermis > Leptodermis oblonga. The sequence goes on from VMRK01000125.1 coordinate 6,444, forward strand.
GGTAAATCAATGGAGGTTAGCTTGCACCAAGAACTCTCAGCCCCATAATAATCCTTCAACACCCAAATATCCACACCAACGCCATACCGCATTTCAGGTGAAGCTGAAGCATTATAGCACACTAAGCAAAGGCAGCCATTGACGGAACTCAACTTCACCTTATATGAATATGTATAGCCTGGATATGGAGGCAAGGAATCACAGCATATTCTCCGAAATCCGTGGCTTCCAAGATCGAATGCAACAACGAAGTTTTCTGCTATTAGCCAATGCTATGCACCATTGGCAAAAGCCCAATCTTCACGAAAGAAGTTGCAAGATTGTGGCAGCTGAAATGGGAGTTTTGCATCCCTTATTCTCCTCCATGAGTTGAGCTTCAAACTATAAACACATAATTCGCCGTGTTGGGAACTCGGCAGATCATTGAGATGGAGATTGTAACCCGCATATATATACCATTTCACCACTTTGTGATCGACGTTGAGGGGATCATACCCAAATGCAGCCCGTATAGAAGCTCTGTATTTCACGGTAAATTAATATGGTGGAGAAGGCAATGCAGAGTATTTGCATATGAATGGGTTCCACAAAGCAAGATCATCAGTCCACACATTCCACAAACAAAGAATTCCATTACAAGATCCCATCAAGTGAAGTCTGAATTCTGAAAACTCGAAAGGAGGGCTGCTGAGTTGTCTGGAAATTGCCTTGTAGGCATTGCCAAGTTTAACCACAGAATCAAAAGTGTAGAACAGAGTACCATTCAAGGCAATAATCTTGCTGTCAGGATGGGGATGATTAGATTTGATGAGCCCCGATCTTCTGGAATGTAATTTGAAAAAGTGGCGACTATCGATCAAATCGCGCCATGATTTTGACACACACCTGAATCGAATCAAAGAATCAAATGGTAATCTGAGAATCACATTGGCAAGGATATGATCATCTTGGATATAATCTGACATTAGGCTCAATAACTGGATTCAAGAATTGATGTGTTTGATGTATTCTATGGGATGAGATGAGATGAATGAAGTCAGTCAACTCCAAACTTAAATTTGAGCAGCAAGGAAACCTAAGATAGATAAGCAATCAGAAATTTTGAGTCTTTGACTATTTCAGTTGCTGATTAGACCCTGAGCTGGAAGGTGAATAGAATAATACCAAGAAGAAGAAAAGGGAAAAAGAATGAAACTCAGCAGATTAGGTTCATTAATTAGACGCAGATGGCTTTAATTTTAGTCTAGTTCCAAACTATCAATTACTCCCTCCGTTCCATTAGAATAGTCTAATTTCGAAAATATTTTTTTGTTCCAATAGCAGAACCTAGTTTCAAATTTTTTATCCTCCTACTTACTAATATAATTATGTATGGTCTACTATTAACCGACACTTAAAAAGTAAGGAGATGAATGGAATAAATGGTTTTAAATTAGCTACTTTAGGTGTTTTACCTTAAACTCTATCAAAAGTTATACATTTATGAAACTGGACTCTTCTAGTAGGACAGAGGGAACACACAAAAGGATTAGGGCCCTCCAGCCCAGTTCTCTATATGTTATTAGAGAAAGGGTTAACAAAACTTTTGACAGAAACGCAAGCAAAACAGCTTGCCTCACCACTATTGGAGATTTTCCAATAATTAACTAAGGAAGAAGGAGAAAAACTGAAGCTTAAAGCGTTATTCGGGATGATCAAAGACCAAATTATCCCTTAATCCAAAATAAATCATTGTCTAGGCCTAGCTATTACAATCAATGTGCTCAGTACTGCTGCAGCGAACGTCGGCCTCACAACTAACGAACAATAAATCAGACATAACTTAAGCACCGACAAAAATAGGTTTACGAAAGGGGTGAGCTTCACTAAGGTCGGTGAGAGGCCTCGGTTTCTATATAAAATTCCCACCGTGGTATCAGACAAAAATGTCTCAATATCAAAGCGATCATATAGACATGGCATTACAGTTTATGCATTAATATTCATAGTATTCATAGCATTTACAAATTATGCGTCAATGCGGAAGCAATCAGTCAATCAATCAATCAATTAATCCTCTCTATAATCATGCAGCAGAGATATAAATAGCAACATGGAATCTTATGACTATATGCAACGATCAATCCTATCAATCTCCCCATAGGGTTTCAATCAATTTGGTTTCTATATAGCTTTCTCATCTAAAGCTAAGGCGATAACCAATTCTAGACAAGCTAGACGATAGCTATTTTTGTTTTTTTGGTAGTTTGCAAACAACTCGATACTCAAGCGGCGACAGTACCAGCAGTAGCCAGAGTGCCGACGGCAAGGGGTTTTTGATCCTTGGTTGTATACTTGCATCCCTTAGTTTCCCCTTTAGGGAGGCATCGACTAACTGCAACGTGGCCTCACCATGCATGACAACATGTGCGGGCAATTACAATCAATTAATTAAGACTAGACGCGCACAGTTTTTTATCTGATTTAAAGGTGTCATGCCTTTTCTTTTATCATGCAAACATGGCATCTCTAGCATGGTTTCATGATTCCTAAACATGTAAATATGAAATGCAATAACCTACTCAGGGCATAGGTATTAGGCATATTCTATTTACACCTAGAAGTACATCATGCTTCTTTATAGCGTACAATCAATCAGGTTCTCAATCAATAACAATTCATGCAATCAATAATCATTCAATAGGCATGCATGCTTGTACTCATATAAGGCAAGTAAGCAATTCAAGCATACATCTCATGTATAGCAAGTCAAGCAATCAATTATGAAATACATCTCATATGTAGCAAATTCAATTCCAATTACAGGCAAGTGAAGCGTGGACAACCTCTTAGTTTAGCCGATCAATCAAGTTTATAGTTCACTCATACTATTTACAGTTCAATTAAACCTTTATGAAAATGTCGTGTAAATCCTTCACATTTCTTAAGGCGTGAGTGATCAACGGTTGACGGTTCGCTTCTCGGTTAATGGTCAACTCCTGCAATACGAGCGTTCTAAGATAAGTCTACTATGTTTTGACTTTGAGGTTTGACTTTACGGTCAACTATGTTTGACTTTGACTTTTTGGTCAACTAGGGTTGACTTTGACTTTAGGTCAAATGTGGTCAAAGGTCAAGAGTCAATGGTCAATGGTCAAGGGTCAAGAATAAGGTCAAGTTCCCTAAGGCTATTATTATTAGTAAAATTTGGTTTTGGATTACGTCTGAGTTCTGTCCGACTCGCATGAAAACTTGCGCAGGGGTTTTCATGTTCTTCAATTTTTAGGTTCTCAAAGGTTTAGAAAATCGTTTTCAGGTGGCTGTACGAGTTACTGTCCGACATGGATGACAACTTGTACAGAGGTTTTCATGTTCTTGGGGTTTTAGGTATTGAAAGTTCAAAAAATCATTTTCAGAGGCTTATCCTTGTTCATGTCCGACTCGGACACTAACTCGCACGATTGGTTAAATTTTCCATAAACTTCTGGTTCTAGATACTACTTTCGGGCTATGTTTTAACACTTTTCCGGATTGTTTTTAACCAAACTAAAGGCATAGATTTAAAGTCTAGCATACATGCAATGTCTAGAAGCTTTTACTTTGCATAACGGATTACTCTAACGTATTTAAATCTTGCTCCGAAATAGGCTCGAACCACTGTTCCTACACATGCATAAATTCCAACTTTGACTTTTCAAATTAATCACTACGGATCGGTTAAACGCTATAGGCATCAATCTTATACATGTTTAACATTCAATAAAGCTAATAATATCCTAAGAACATGCTTTATACGGATTTATTACATACAAAGTGAATTACTTGTTCTTGAAGTTTCATAACGATTCATGCTTTCTTAATTTCAAACTCAATCTAAACCACAAATTAAAACTCATCGTGAGGTCTCACGATTACCACGAACTCACAGAACTTCAATGGAGGTGGTCGAAGCGGCTGCGGTGGCTGCTACTTCTCTCTCACGACACTTCTTTGTTTTATTCTAGCTTTTTCTTTATGAATTTTCAAGCTTTTAATTCATGATTTAAGGTTGTATTTATAGGGAACCTTTAGGTATAGGGTGATGCAGAAACATCCTTAATTAAGCTAGACGTAAATCCGATAGTTTCCTTCTATCGGATTGATCTCAATTTCCCTTTCCATATTTACGGATTCTGTTTCCCGATTTGTGCTGTCCGAGTTCCTGTCCGACTTGGACGAAAACTCCGACGCGGCTATTTTCTAGAATTCTTTTCCTTTTCATTTTTCCTACTTTCCTTATGCTATTTTAGGATATCTTTTATACCCACTTTAACTCTCAATCAATCAATTTATTCAATCAGTCAATCAATCAGACAATCAATCAATTATTCAATCGAGCAATTCAATCAATCAATTAAAGCAATTAGTTCAAGAATCAATCGATCAATCAATAACTCAAGAATTTGCGAATTCATGTTTAAAATTTAAGGCAAGCAAAAAGTCTGTTTTACCCCTTGAAATGTCTCGGGTCCTAATTCAAAATTCTGAGTTCTCACAGAAGCACTTGTGGCCACGATGTCAAGCATTAGTTTTGATCAAAACTTGTCTTTAGAAAAATGATAAGAGTGTATTTTATGTAAAGGGAGGAATTTATGTAAGAAAAAATATTGTATGAAATCATAAAGCTGTGTTTTAGAAACATAAATGTTATTATGATATGATATGTTGGTTGATACATTAATGAATTGTGTATATGCTCAAAAACATGTGTCAATGATGTTGCAACATTTAGATAAATTTTAAATTATTTAATTTTTAAAAGATAAAAGGAAAAAGAAACAACTTAACATATAGTTTGAGAACAGTGCTTGCACCAGAACCGCACACAACTTTTACTTTAAGCAAAAACTCATTAATTTTTTGAGTAAATAAGCTATTTATTAAACAACATCTCGAACCCTTCGATGATCATGCATCATTTCTACTTATTATAGTCCTACCTGCTGATTGTTGTACGCATTAATGGATTTTGTGCATGTTCAAAAACTCGCGTCGATGATCTTGCAGCATTTCTATTTATAACAGTCATAACTATTGGTTGTTGTTTTAGTGGATTATGTATATGCTCAAAAACTTGCCTAAACTATCTTGCAACAATTAGAGGATTTTAAATTAATTAATTTTAAAAATACCAAAGGAAAATGAAACAACCTAACGTTATGAATGGTGCATGCACGAGAACTACACGCAACTTCTACTTTAAGGAAATACTCTCATTAATTTTTTTAGTAAATAACCTATTTGTTAAGCATCACGTAATCTTGCATCATGTATGCTTATGACAGTGCTACCTGCTGATTGCTGCGCGTATTAATGGATTTTGTATATGTTCATAAACTCGCGTCGATGATCTTGCAGCATTCCTAGTTATGATAGTCATAACTGTTGGTTGCTGCATTAATGCATTATGTATATGCTCAAAAACTTGTGCCGATTATCTTGCAACACTTAGAGAAGTTTTAAATTATTTAATTTTAAAAAGGGAAAAGGAAAAAAGAAACAACCTAATGTACGTATTGAGAATAGTGCATGCACGACGACAACCGCACGCAACTTTGATCCGCCGATATTGTACCTAATAATTTAGAGAGTAATTGGTAGTTCTCATGGGCCTTTTACCCAAGGTTTATATTAATTGTGCAAATTTAAGAGAGCAGCCCAATTACAGAAGAGAAGTTCTAAAAGGTGGATTTTAGGAGCACAAAGGCACCAAAGCGGATCCGGGATGATCTGAAGAGCTGACCTCGGCTGGACGATCTGAAGAGCTGACCTCGACTGGACGATCTGAACAGCTGAACTTGGCTGGACGATCTGAATAGCTGACCTCGTCCGGGACAACCTGAAGAGCTTACCTCGGCCATGGCCGACCTGATGTCCAGATTCCAATTGACACGTGTGAAGTATAAAGATGACATCATGACTGAGCAGAAGGTGGAGGCCGACGTCACACCAGCTCGGCATTAAGTTTGGAATCGACAAATCTGTCTTGCGAGTCAAGAAACCCGAGAGCAAAGAGGAAATGGAAATAAGTAATTCTGTGTGAAACAAGGAAGCAGAAAAGGAAGGAGAATCCAAGAAGCAAGGAAGGAAATAGGAAATCCACGTGCAAGAGATCTCCTTCCCAAGTGCTAATTGATTGATCTCCTTATTTGATTAGGAGATAGTTTTATTTCAAATTACTAGTTCATAAGTCCTATATATATGGAACTTGATAGACCTTTTTAGAGATACGTTTTGAGAGATAGACCTTTTCTTTTATATAGGTTTATGCAATATTCTTGAGTTTAGTTTTTGCCTTCGGTTTTCCCTCAGAATTCCGTAGCATAGTAGTTAATTGATTTGGCTTTTGAAGACATTTAATCTTTGCTGCATTCTGTTCGTCAGTTCGAAGTCCAAACGGCACCGGCACTTTATTCCAGTAAAGTATTTCGTATTTTTCTCATGATTTCTATTCCAAGTTATTGCTTTGATTATCAAGTCATGAGTAGCTAAATATATTGTTCCAGTGTTATGTATTGAAACCGTAATCCATGAATGTATGAAACTTGAATTAATCTAAGTCTAATTAACTATGTTATTAAATTAATCAGTGTTCATAAGTCTAATTACTTAGATTTTATTAAGACTGATCACTTTAGTTTAATCTGGTAGAGCCTTCGAGTGGCACAACCTTCGGCTATGAGGTACTATTAATTGAGTAATAATTCCTTGAATTATGACGATAGGAGTTGTTAGTGTTAGGTTTCTCTATATCTTAATGCTGCTAAATAATTAATTAGGTAACTAACGGGGATTCGCGGCTTAATTAATTAGTTGTTTAGAGAAGTAATCTTGACTAGCGGGGACTCGTAGAGATTATCGAGAAGTTAAAGAGAAATTGGGTTATGACAAGCGGGTACTCGCAGTAATCTATAACTAACCGGTATAGGATAATTAGACAACTTAAGTGTTCATGATTGCATGCATGTGATAAGGGTGGATTGCATAATACTAGAATACTTTCTCTATAATTTATACAATTTAATTGTTATTTCTGTTTCTCTTAAGTGTTCGTGACAAACTAAAGGTCTCTTAAGAGACACAAAGGTGATGACTCGTCAAAATAGTTACTCACACATTAATCAATAGAAGGAAATTAAGAATATCCGTCCTTGTGGATCGATCCTGACTACCATTGTATTAGATTTATTTAATCCTTTGATTGCTGTGTTTGCAGAGGTATATGACATCACTGTCAAACTTCTACCTTAAACAAATACTCATTATTTGGCAGAGTAAATAAGTTATTTATAAAACAACCTTACGTCCAGTTTGATGGTCTTTCATAATTTCTGTTTGTGACACTGGTAGCTGTTGATTACTGCATTAATGGATTCTGTATAAATTCATAAACTTACATCGATGATCTTGCAACATTTCTGCTTATGATAGTTGCATTGATGGTCTTGCAACATTTAGAGGAGTTTTAAAATTATTTAATTTTTAAAAAGGGAAAAGGAAAAAAGAAAGAACCTAACCTACAGTTTGAGACCAGTGCATGTACGAGAACCGTACGCAACTTCTAGCTTAAGCAAATACTCATTAATTTGCTCACTAAATAAGATATTTATCAAACAACCTAACGTATAGTTCAGTGGTCTTTCATAATTTCTGTTTGTGAAAGTCGTAACTGTTGATTGCTGCATTAATGGATATTGTATAAGTTCAGAAACTTAAGTCGATGATCTTGCAAAATTTCTACTTATGTTAAGTGCGTCATTGATATTGAAACATCTAAAAAAGTTTTAAATTATTTAATTTTAAAAAGGGAAAGAAAAAATAAAAAACCTTACGTACATATTGAGAATAGTGCATGCACGGCAACCACACACAACTTCTACCTTAAACAAATACTCATGATTTTGCATATTAAATAAGATATTTATCAAACAACCTAACGTACAGTTCGATGGTCTTTCATAATTTGTGTTTGTGACAGTCATAACTATTGATTGCTGCCTTAATGGATTATGTATAAGTTCATAAACTTACGTCAATGATCTTGTAACATTTCTGCTTATGTTAGTAGCATCATTGATTTTGTAACATCTAAAAAATTTTAAATTATTTAATTTTAAAAAAGGGAATGAAAAAAGAAACAACCTAACATACATATTAAGAATAGTGCATGCACGGCAACTGCACACAACTTCTACCTTAAGCAAATACTCATTAATTTGCTGATTAAATAAGTTATTTATCAAACAACCTAACGTGCAGTTCGATGGTCTTTCATAATTTCTGTTTGTCATAGTTGTAACAATTGATTGCTGCATTAATGGATTATGTATTAGTTCAGAAACTTACGTCGATGATCTTGCAACATTTCTGCTTATGTTAGTAGCGTCATTGATTTTGCAACATCTAAAAAAGTTTTAAATTATTTAATTTTAAAAAGGGGAAACAAAAAATAAACAACCTAACGTACATATTGAGAATAGTGCATGCAAGGTAACTGCACACAACTTCTACCTTAAACAAATACTCATTAATTTGCTGATTAAATAAGTTATTTATCAAACAACCTAACGTACAGTTCGATGGTCTTTCATAATTTCTGTTTGTGACAGTCGTAACTGTTGATTGCTGCATTAATGAATTATGTATCAGTTTGGAAACTTACGTTGGTGATCTTGAAATATTTCTACTTATGTTAGGCGTGTCATTGATATTGCAACATCTAAAAAAGTTTTAAATTATTTAATTTTAAAAAGGGAAAGAAAAAATAAACAAGCTAACGTACATACTAAGAATAGTGCATGTACGGCAACCGCACACAACTTCTACCTTGATCAAATACTCATTAATTTGCTGATTAAATTTGTTATTTATCAAGAAGTTCGATGTTCTTTCATAATTTCTGTTTGTCATATTCGTAACTGTTGATTGCTGCATTAATGGATTCTGTATAAGTTCAGAAAGTTACGTCGATCATCTTGCAACATTTCTGCTTATGTTAGTTGCATCATTGATATTGCAACATCTAAAAAAGTTTTAAATTATGGAATTTTAAAAAGGGAAAGAAAAAAGAAAAAACCTAACGTACATATTGAGAATAGTGCATGCACGGCAACCACACACAACTTCTACCATAAACAAATACTCATGATTTTGCATATTAAATAAGATATTTATCAAGCAACCTAACGTACAGTTCGATGGTCTTTCATAATTTCTATTTGTGATAGTCGTAATTATTGATTGTTGGATTAATGGATTATATATAAGTTCAGAAAATTACATCGATGATCTTGCAAAATTTCTACTTATGTTAGGAGTGTCATTGATATTGTAACATCTAAAAAAATTTTAAATTATTTAATTTTAAAAAGGGAAAAGAAAAAAAAACAACCGAACGTACATATAGAGAATAGTGCATGCACGGTAACCGTACACAACTTCTACCTAAAACAAATACTCATTAATTTTTTTATTAAATAAGTTATTTGTCGAACAACGTAACGTACAGTTCGATGGTCTTTCCTTATTTCTATTTGTGACAGTCGTAATTGTTAATTGCTGCGTTAGTGGATTCTGTATAAGTTCAAAAACTTACGTCGATGATCTTGCAACATTTCTGAATTTGTTAGTTGTGTCATTGATATTGCAACATCTAAAAATGTTTTAAATTATTTAATTTTAAAAAAAAATCGAAAGAAAAAAGAAGCAACCTAACGTACATATTGTGAATAGTGCATGCACGGCAACTGCACACAACTTCTACCTTACAGAAATACTCATTAATTTGCTGATTAAACAAGTTATTTATCAAACAACCTAACCTACAGTTCGATGGTCTTTTATAATTTCTATTTGTGATTGTCGTAACTGTTGCCGCTGAATTAATGGAATATTGTATAAGTTCAGAAACTTACATCAAGGATCATGAAACATTTCTGCTTATGTTAGTTGAATCATTGATATTGCAATATTTTAAAAAGTTTTAAATTATTTAATTTTTAAAAAGGGAAAGAAAAAAGAAACAACCTAACGTACATAGTGAGAATAGTGCATGTACAGCAACCACACACAACTTCTACCTTGAACAAATACTCATTAATTTGCTGATTAAATAAGTTATTTATCAAACAACCTAGTGTACAGTTCGATGGTCTTTCATAATTTCTGTTTGTCACATTCGTTACTGTTGATTGCTGCATTAATGGATTCTCTATAAGTTCATTAACTTACGTCGATTATCTTGCAACATTTCTGCTTATGCTAGTTGCATCATTGATATTGCAACATCTAAAAAAGTTTTAAAATATTGAATTTTAAAATGGGGAAAGAAAAAAGCAACAACCTAATGCACATATGAAGAATAGTGCATGCACGGCAATCGCACACAACTTCTACCTTAAACCAATACTCATTATTTTTCTGATAAAATATGTTATTTATCAAACAACATAACGTACAGTTCAATGGTCTTTCATAATTTATATTTGTCACAGTCGTAATTGTTGTTTGCTGCATTAATGGATTATGTATAAGTTCAGAAACTACGTCGATGATCTTGCAACATTTCTGCTTATGTTAGTTGAGTAATTGATATTGCAACATCTAAAAAAGTTTTGAATTATTTAATTTTAAAAAAGGGAAAGAAAAAAGAAACAACCTAACGTAACTATTGTGAATAGTGCATGCAAGGCAACCGCACACAACTTCTACCCAAAATAAATACTCATGATTTTGCAGATTAAATAAGATATTTATCAAGCAACCTAACATACAGTTCGATGGTCTTTCATAAATTCTATTTGTGATAGTCGTAACTGTTGATTACTGCATTAATGGATTATGTAAAAGTTTAGAAACTTACGTCGATGATCTTGCAACGTTTCTGCTTATGTTAGTTGCATCATTGATATTGCAACATCTAAAAAAGTTTTAAATTATTTAATTTTAAAATGGAGAAAGAAAAAATAAACAACCTAACATACATATTGAGAATAGTGCATGCACGGCAACCGCACACAACTTCTACATTAAGCAAATACTCATGATTTTGCTGATTAAATAAGATATTTATCAAACAACCTAACGTACAGTTTGATGGTCTTTCATAATTTCTATTTGTGACAGTTGTCACTATTGATTGTTGCAATAATGGATTATGTATAAGTTCACAAACTTACGTTGATGATCTTGCAAAATTTCTACTTATGTTAGGTGCATCATTGATATAGCAACATCTGAAAAGTTTTAAATTATTTAATTTTATAAAGGGGAAAGAAAAAAGAAACATCCTAACGTACATATGAAGAATAGTGCATGCACGGCAACCGCACACAACTTCTACCCAAAACAAATACTCATGATTTTTTAGATTAAATAACATATTTTTAAGGCAACCTAACATACATTTCGATGGTCTTTCATAATTTCTATTTGTGACAGTCGTAACTGTTGATTACTGCATTAATGGATTATGTAAAAGTTTAGAAACTTACGTCGATGATCTTGCAACGTTTCTGCTTATGTTAGTTGCATCATTGATATTGCAACATCTAAAAAAGTTTTAAATTATTTAATTTTAAAATGGGGAAAGAAAAAATAATCAACCAAACGTACATATTGTTAATAGTGCATGCATGGCAACCGCACAAAACTTCTACCTTAAACAAATACTCGTTAAGTTACTGATTAAATAAGTTATTTATCAAACAACCTAACGTAAAGTTCGATCGTCTTTCATAATTTCTATTTTTAATTGTCGTAACTGTTGATTGCTGCATTGATGGATTGTGTATAAGGTCAGAAACTTACGTCATTGATCTTGCAACATTTCTTCTTATGTTAGTTGCGTCATTGATATTGCAACATCTCAATAGGTTTTAAATTATTTAATTTTAAAAAAAGGAAAGAAAAAAAAACAACTTAACGTACATATTGAGAATAGTGCATGCACGGTAACCGCACACAACTTCTACATTAAGGAAATACTCATGATTTTGCTGACTAAATGAGTTATTTATCAATCAACCGTACGTACAATTCGATGGCCTTTCATAATTTCTTTTTGTGATTGTCGTAACTCTTAATTGCAGCACTAATGGATTATGTATAAGTTCAAGAACTTACGTCGATGATCATGAAACATTTTGGCTTATGTTAGTTGCATAATTGATATTGCAACATCTAAAAAAGTTGAACTCCATTCTTTTCACGAATAAGCTCTTTTACCTTTTTCATTCCTCATGCACTGAGAAGTAGCTAAGCTTTCTCCCTCATGCCAGCGTTCAGTTCAGTTCCTATTGAGAAAGATCTGCCATTGGCTTCAAAATGAATCTCAGATGTCAATGAATCCCTTTCGTACCATCTTATTATAGGATGAATCTTATTCACTTCCTGAACCACCAGCAGTTGACTCTGGGCATTTAGTCCTTTATTTAATTTTAAAAAAGGGAAAGAAAAATGAAACAACCTAACGTACATATTGAGAATAGTGCATGTACAGCAACCACACACAACTTCTACCTTCAACAAATACTCATTAATTTGCTGATTAGATATGTTATTTATCAAACAACCTAACGTACAGTTCGATGGTCTTTTATAATTTCTGTTTGTCACATTTGTAACTGTTGATTGCTGCGTAAATGGATTCTGTATATGTTCAGAAACTTACGTCGATCATCTTGAAACATTTCTACTTATGTTAGTTGCATCATTGATATTGCAACATCTAAAAAAGTTTTAAATTATTTAAGTTTAAAAAGGGTAAAGAAAAAAGAAACAACCTAACGTACATATGAAGAATAGTGCATGCACGGAAACCGCACACAACTTCTACCCCAAACAAATACTCATGATTTTGTAGATTAAATAAGATATTTATCAAGCAACCTAACATACAGTTCCATGGTTTTTCATAATTTCTATTTGTGACAGTCGTAACTATTGATTACTGCATTAATGGATTATGTAAAAATTCAGAAACTAACGTCGATGATCTTGAAACGTTTCTGCTTATGTTAGTTTCATCATTGGTATTGCAACATCTAAAAAAGTTTTAAATTATTAAATTTTAAAATGGGGAACGCACATATGAAGAATAGTGCATGCACGAAAACCGCACACAACTTCTACCCCAAAAATACTCATGATTTTGTAGATTAAATAAGATATTTATCAAGTAACCTAACATACAGTTCGATGGTCTTCCATAATTTCTGTTTGTGACACTCGTAACTGTTGATTACTGCATTAATGGATTATGTAAAAATTCAGAAACTTACGTCGATGATCTTGCAACGTTTCTGCTTATGTTAGTTTCATCATTGATATTGCAACATCTAAAAAAGTTTTAAATTATTAAATTTTAAAATGGGGAAAGAGAAAATAAACAACCTAACGCACATATGAAGAATAGTGCATGCACGGCAACCGCACACAACTTCTACCCCAAACAAATACTCATGATTTTGTAGATTAAATAACATATTTATCAAGCAACCTAACATACAGTTCGATGGTTTTTCATAAATTCTATTTGTGACAGTCGTAACTGTTGATTACTGCATTAATGGAATATTTAAAAGTTTAGAAACTTACGTCGATGATCTTGCAACATTTCTTCATATGTTAGTTGCATCATTGATATTGCAACATCTAAAAAACTTTTAAATTATTTAATTTTAAAATGGGGAAGAAAAAATAAACAAACTAACGTACATATTGAGAATTGTGCATGTACAGCAACCACACACACTTCTACCTTGAATAAATACTCATTAATTTGTTGATTAAATACGTTATTTATCAAATAACCTAACATACAGTTCAATGGTCTTTCATAATTTCTGTTTGTCACATTTGTAACTGTTGATATCTGCGTTAATGGATTTTGTATAAGTTCAGAAACTTACGTCGATCATCTTGCAACATTTCTACTTATGTTAGTTGCATCATTGATATTGCAACATCTAAAAAAGTTTTGAATTATTTAATTTTAAAAGGGAAAGAAAAAAGAAACAACCTAACGTACATATGAAAAATAGTGCATGCACGGCAACCGCAAACAACTTCTACCCCAACTAATACTCATGATTTCGTAGATTAAATAAGATATTTATCAAGCAACCAAACATACAGTTCGATGGTCTTTCATAAATTCTATTTGTGACAGTCGTAACTGTTGATTACTGCATTAATGAATTATGTAAAAGTTTAGAAACTTACATCGATGATCTTGCAACGTTTCTGTTTATGTTAGTTGTATCATTGATATTGCAACATCTAAAAAAGTTTTAAATTATTTAATTTTAAAATGGGGAAAGAAAAAACAAACAACCTAACGTACATATTTGAATAGTGCATCCATGGCAACCGCACACAACATCAAACAACCTAACGTACAGTTCGATCGTCTTTCATAATTTCCATTTCTGATTGTCGTAATTGTTGATTGCTACATTGATAGATTATGTTTAAGGTCAAAAGCTACGTCATTGACCTTGCAGCATTTCTTCTTATGTTAGTTGCGTCATTGATATTGCAACATCTAAAAATGTTTTAAATTATTGAATTTTAAAAAAGGAATAGAAAAAAAAAAACCTAATGTACATATTGAGAATAGTGCATACACGGCATCCGCACACAACTTCTACATTAAGCAAATACTCATGATTTTGCTGATTAAAAAAGATATTTATCAAACAACCTAACGTACAATTTAGTGGTCCTTTATAATTTCTGTTTGTGACAGTTGTAACTTTTGATTGTTGCAATATTGGATTATGTATAAGTTCATAAACTTACGTTGATGATCTTGCAAAATTTGTACTTATGTTAGGTGTGTCATTGATATTGCAACATCTGAAAAGTTTTAAATTATGTAATTTTATAAAGGGGAAAGAAAAAAATAAACAACCTAACGTACATATTGAGAATAGTGCATGCACGGCAACCGCACTCAACTTTTACCTTGAATACTTACTTATTTGTTTATTAAATTAGTTATTTGTTAAGCAACCTAATGTACAGTTTGATGGTCTTTTATAATTACTGTTTGTGACAGTCGTAACTTTTAATTCCTGCATTAATGGATTCAGTACAAGTTAAGAAACTTACGTTGATAATCTTGCAACATTTCTGCATCTGTTAGATGCATCTTTGATATTGCAACATCTAAACTTTTAAATTATTTAATTTCAAAAGGGGGAAAGAAAAAAATAAAAAAAGGTAACATACATGTTGAGAATAGTGCATGCACGCGAACCTAACACAACTTGTACCTTAAACAAATATTCAATATTTTGCTGATTAAATAAGATATTTATCAAACAACCTAACGTACAGTTCGATGGTCTTTCATTATTTCTTTTTGTGATAGTCGTAACTGTTGATTGCGGTATTAATGGATTATGTATAAGTTTAGAAACTTACGTCGATGATCTTGCAACATTTCTACTTATGTTAGTTGCGTCATTGATATTGCAACATCTAAAAAAGGTTTAAATTATTTAATTTTAAAATGGGGATAGAAAAAATAAACAACCTATCGTACATATTGAGAATAGGGCATGCATGGTAACTGCACACAACTTCTACCTTAAAAAAATACTCATTAATTTGTTGATTAAATAAGTTATTTATCAAACAACCAAACGTACAGTTTGATGGTCTTTCATAATTTCTGTTTGTGACAGTCGTAACTGTTGATTGCTGCATTAATGGATTATGTATCAGTTTCGAAACTTACGTCGATGATCTTGAAATATTTCTACTTATATCAGTTGCGTCATTGATCCTGCAACATCTAAATAAGTTTAAAATTATTTAATTTAAAAAAGGGGAAAGAAAAAAGAAACAACCTAACGTACATATGAAGAATAGTGCATGCCAGGCAACCGCACACAACTTCTTCCCAAAAAAATACTCATGATTTTGCAGATTCAATAACATATTTATAAGGCAACCTAACATACATTTCGATGGTCTTTCATAATTTCTATTTGTGACAGTCGTAACTGTTGATTACTGCATTAATGGATTACGTAAAAGTTTAGAAACTTACGCTGATGATCTCGCAACGTTTCTTCTTATGTTAGTTGCATCATTGATATTGCAACATCTAAAAAAGTTTAAAATTATTTAATTTTAAAATAGGGAAAGAAAAAAAAACAACCTAACGTACATATTAAGAGTAGTGCATGCACGGCAACCGCACACAACTTCTACATTTAGCAAATACTCATGATTTTGCTGATTAAATAAGTTATTTATCAAACAACCTAATGTACAGTTCGATGGTCTTTCATAATTTATATTTGTGATAGTCGTAACTGTTGATTACTGCATTAATGGAATATGTAAAAGTTTAGAGACTTACGTCGATGATCTTGCAACGTTTCTGCATATGTTAGTTGCATCACTGATATTGCAACATCTAAAAAAGTTTTAGTTGATTTAATTTTAAAATGGGGAAAAAAAAAAAACAACCTAACGTACATATTGAGAATAGTGCATGTACAGCAACCACACACAACTTCTACCTTGAACAAATACTCATTAATTTGCTGATTAAATACGTTATTTATCAAACAACCTAACGTACAGTTTGATGGTCTTCATAATTTTTGTTTGTCACATTTTTAACAGTTTATTGCAGCGTTAATGGATTCTGTATAAGTTCAGAAACTTAAGTCGATCATCTTGCAACATTTCTACTTTTGTTAGTTGCATCATTGATATTGCAACATCTAAAAAAGTTTTGAATTATTTAATTTTAAAATGGGGAAAGAAAAAAGACAACCTAACGTACATATGAAGAATAGTGCATGCACGACAATCGCAAACAACTTCTACCCCAAACAAATACTCACAATTTTGTAGATTAAATAAGATATTTATCAAGCAACCTAACATACAGTTCGATGGTCTTTCATAATTTCTATTTGTGATAGTCGTAACTGTTGATTGCTGCATTAATGGATTATGTAAAAGTTTAGAAACTTGCATCGATGATCTTGCAGCTTTTCCGCTTATGTTAGTTGCATCATTGATATTGCAATATCTAAAAAATTTTTAAATTATTTAATTTTAAAATGGGGAAAGAAAAAATAAACAACCTAACGTACATATTGTGAATAGTGCATCCATGGAAACCGCACACCCCTTCTACCTTAAACAAATACCCATTGATTTACTGATTAAATAAGTTATTTATCGAATAACCTAACGTACAGTTCGATCGTCTTTCATAATTTCTATTTCTGATTGTCGTAACTGTTAATTGCTGCATTGATGGATTATGTATAAGGTCAGAAACTTACGTCATTGATCTTGCAGCATTTCTTCTTATGTTAGTTGTGTCATTGATATTGCAACATCTAAAAAGGTTTTAAATTATTGAATTTTAAAAAAGGAATAGAAAAAAAAACAACCTAATGTACATATTGAGAATAGTGCATGCACGGCATCCGCACACAACTTCTACATTAAGCAAATACTCATGATTTTCTCCTGATTAAATAATATATTTATCAAACAGCCTAACGTACAGTTCGGTGGTCTTTCATAATTTCTGTTTATGACAATTGTAACTGTTGATTGCTGCAATAATGCATTATGTATAACCTCATAAACTTACGTTCATGATCCCTCAAAATTTCTACTTATGTTAGGTGTGTGACTGATATTTCAACATCTGAAAAGTTTTAAATTATTTAATTTTAAAAAGGGGAAAGAAAAAATAAACAACCTAACGTACATATAAGAATAGTGCATGCACGGCAACCGCACATAACTTTTACCTTAAATACACCTTAATTTGTTTATTAAATAAGTTATTTGTTGAGCAACCTAACGTACAGTTTGATGGTATTTTATAATTACTGTTTGTGACAGTCGCAACTTTTGATTGCTGCATTAATGGTTTCTGTACAACTTTAGAAACATACGTCGATGATCTTGCAACATTTCCGCATCTGTTAGATGCGTCTTTGATATTGCAACATCTAAACTTTTAAATTATTTAATTTCATGAAGGGGAAAGAAAAAAAAAATGTAACATACATATTGAGAATAGTGCATGCACGGCAACCTAACCCAACTTGTACCTTAAACAAATACTCAATATTTTGCTGATTAAATAAGATATTTATCAAACAACCTAACGTACAGTTCGATGGTCTTTCATTATTTCTGTTTGTGACAGTCGTAACTATTGATTGCGTATATAATGGATTATGTATAGGTCAGAAACTTGCGTCGATGATCTTGCAACATTTCAACTTATGTTAGTTGCGTCATTGATATTGCAACATCTAAAAAGGTTTAAATTATTTAATTTTAAAAAGGGGATAGAAAAAATGAACAACCTATCGTACATATTGAGAATAGGCATGCAAGGTAACTGCACACAACTTCTACCTTAAAAAATTACTCATTAATTTTTTGATTAAATAAGTTATTTATCAAACAACCTAACGTACAGTTCGATGGCCTTTCATAATTTTTGTTTGTGACAGTCGTAACTGTTGATTGCTGCATTAATGGATTATGTATCAGTTTGGAAACTTTCGTCGCTGATCTTGAAATATTTCTACTTATGTCAGTTGCGTCATTGATCTTGCAACATCTAAAAAAGTTTTAAATTATTTAATTTTAAAAAGGGGAATGAAAAAAGAAACAACCTAACATACATATGAAGAATAGTTCATGCAAGGCAACCGCACTCAACTTCTACCCAAAACAAATACTCATGATTTTGCAGATTAAATAAGATATTTATCATGCAACCTAACATACAGTTTGATGGTCTTTCATAAATTCTATTTGTGACAGTCGTAACTGTTGATTACTGCATTACTGGATTCTTTAAAAGTTTAGAAACTTACGTTGATGATCTTGCAATGTTTCTGCTTATGTTAGTTGCATCATTGATATGGCAACATCTAAAAAAGCTTTAAATAATTTAATTTTAAAAAGGGAAAGAAAAAAGAAACAACCTAACGTACATATTTAGAATAGTGCATGTACAGCAACCACACACAACTTCTACCTTGAAGAAATACTCATTAATTTGCTGATTAAATACGTTATTTGTCGAACAACCTAACGTATAGTTCGATGGTCTTTCATAATTTCTATTTCTGATTGTCGTAACAGTTGAGTGCTGCATTGATGAATTATGTTTAAGGTCAGAAACTTACGTCGATGATCTTGCATGCTTTCTTCTTACGTTAGTTGCGTCATTGATATTGCAACATCTAAAAAAGTTTTAAATTATTGAATTTTAAAAAAGGGAAAGAAAAAAAAAACAACCTAACGTACATATTGAGAATAGTGCATGCTAGGGAACCGCACACAACTTCTACCTTAAGCAAATACTCATGATTTTTCTGATTAAATAAGATATTTATCAAACAACCTAACGTACAGTTCGATGGTCTTTCATAATTTCTGTTTGTGACAGTTGTAACTGTTGATTGTTGCAATAATGGATTATGTATAAATTCATAAACTTACGTTGATGATCTTGCAAAATTTCTACTTATGTTTGGTGCGTCATTGATATTGCAACATCTGAAAAGTTTTAAATTATGTAATTTTATAAAGGGGAATGAAAAAATAAACAACCTAACGTACATATTGAGAATAGTGCATGCACGGAAACCGCACAAAACTTTTACCTTAAATACTCCATATTTGTTTATTAAATAAGTTATTTTTTGAGCAACCTAACGTACAGTTTGATGGTCTTTTATAATTACTGTTTGTGACCATCGTAACTATTTATTGCTACATTAATGGATTCTGTAAAAGTTCAAAAACTTACGTAGATGATCATGTAACATTTCTGCATCTGTTAGATGCATCATTGATATTGCAACATCTAAACTTTTAAATTATTTAATTTCAAAAAGAGGAAAGAAAAAAACAAAAAAACGTAACGTACATATTGAGAATAGTGCATGCACGGCAACCTCACACAACTTCTACCTTAAGCAAATACAAATATTTTGCTGATTAAATAAGATATTTATCAAACAACCTAACGTACAGTTTGATGGTCTTTCATTATTTCTGTTTGTGACAGTCATAACTGTTGATTGCGGTATTAATGGATTACGTATAAGTTCAGAAACTTACGTCGATGATCTTGCAACATTTCTACTTATGTTAGTTGCGTCATTGATATTGCAACATCTAAAAAAGGTTTAAATTATTTTATTTTAAAAAGGGGATAGAAAAAATAAACAACCTATCGTACATATGGAGAATAGGGCATGCAAGGTAACTGCACACAACTTCTACCTTAAACAAATACTCATTAATTTGTTGATTAAATAAGTTATTTATCAAACAACCTAACGTACAGTTCGATGGTCTTTCATAATTTCTGTTTGTGACAGTCGTAACAGTTGATTACTGCATTAATGGATTATGTATCAGTTTTGAAACTTACGTCGATGATCTTGAAATATTTCTACTTATGTCAGTTGCGTCATTGATCTTGCAACATCTAAAAAAGTTTTAAATTATTTAATTTTAAAAAGGGAAAGAAAAAAGAAACAACCTAACGTACATATGAAGAATAGTGCATGCAAGGCAACCGCACACAACTTCTACCCAAAACAAATACTCATGATTTTACAGACTAAATAAGATATTTATCAAGCAACCTAACATATAGTTTAATGGTCTTTCATAATTTCTATTTGTGATTGTTGTAACTGTTGATTACTGCATTAATGGATTATGTAAAAGTTTAGAAACTTACGTCGATGATCTTGCAACGTTTCTGCTTATGTTAGTTGCGTCATTGATATTGCAACATCTAAAAAGGTTTTAAATTATTGAATTTTAAAAATGGGAAAGAAAAAAAAACAACCTAACGTACATATTGAGAATAGTGCATGCACGGCAACCGCACACAACTTCTACATTAAGCAAATACTCATGATTTTTCTGATTAAATAAGTTATTTATCAAACAACCTAACGTATAGTTCGATGGTCTTTCATAATTTCTGTTTGTGACAGTCGTAACTGTTGATTGCTGCATTAATGGATTATGTATATGTTTGGAAACTTACGTCGATGATCTTGAAATATTTCTACTTATGTCAGTTGTGTCATTGATATTGCAACATCTTAAAAAATTTTAAATTATTTAATTTTAAAAAGGAGAAAGAAAAATTAACAACTTAACATACATATTGAGAATTGTGCATGTACGGCAACCGCACACAACTTCTACCTTGATAAAATACTCATTAATTTGCTGATTAAATTTGTTATTTATCATACAACCTAACGTACAGTTCGATGTTCTTTCATAATTTCTGTTTGTCACATTCGTAACTGTTGATTGCTGCATTAATGGATTCTGTATAAGTTCAGAAACTTACATTGATTATCTTGCAACATTTCTGCTTATGTGAGTTGCATCATTGATATTAAAACATCTAAAAATTTTAAAATTATTTAATTTTAATAAGGGGAAAGAAAAAAGAAACAACCTAACGTACATATGAAGAATAGTGCTTGCACGGGAATCGCACACAACTTGTACCTTAAACCAATACTCATTATTTTGCTGATTAAATATGTTATTATCAAACAACCTAACGTACAGTTTGGTGGTCATTCATAATTTCTATTTGTCATAGTCGTAATTGTTGTTTGCTGCATTAATGGATTATGTATAAGTTCAGAAACTTACGTCTATAATATTGCAACATTTCTGCTTATGTTAGTTGCATCATTGATATTGCAGCATTTGGTGAAGTTTTGAATTATTTAATTTTAAAAAAGGGAAAGAAAAAAGAAACAACCTAACCTACAGTTTGAGAACAGTGCATGCACGAGAACCTCGCGCAACTTCTACCTTAAGCAAATACTCATAAATTTTTTGAGTAAATAGTTTATTTACTAAAAAAACATAACTTATTGTTTGATGATCTTGAATGATTTCTTCTTATGCATGTCCTAGCTACTGATTGCTACATTAATTGATTCTTTATAAGTTCATAAACTAGTGTTGATGATCTTACAATATTTCTTTAATGGATTGTGTACAGGCTGAAAAACTTGTGTCAATTTAATTTGTTGCAAAATTTAGAGAATTTTTATATTATTTGATTTTAAAAAGAGAAAAGGGAAAAAGAAACAACCTAACGTACAATTTTACCACAGTGCACGCACGAGAACTGCCCACAACTTCTTCTTTAAGCAAATACTCTCATTAATTTTTTGAGTAAATAAGCTATTTATTAAACAGCATTACGTATAGTTTGATGATAATGCATCATTATTTCTGCTTATGATAGTCCTACATGCCGATTGCTGTGTGCATTAATGGATTTTTTGCATGTTCAGAAACTTGTGCCGATGATCTTGCAGCATTTCTACTTATGACTGTGCATATGCTAAAAAACTTGTGCCAATTGTCTTGCAACATTTAGAGAAGTTTTAAATTACCTAATTTTAAATAGATAAAAGGAAAATGAAACAACCTAATGTACAATTTGAGAACAATGCATGCACGAGAACTACGCGCAACTTCTACTTTAATCAAATACTCTCATTAATTTTTTTTAGTAAATAAGCTATTTATTAAACACCATGCACAGTTTTATAATCTTGCATCATTTCTGCTTATGATAGTCCTAGCTAATGATTTCTGCGCGCATTAATTTATTTTGTATATGTTCAGAAACTCTCGTCGATGAACTTGCAGCATTTCTTCGTATAACAGTCCTATCAGTTGGTTGCTGCATTAATGGATTGTGTATATGCTCAAAAACTTGCGCCGATTATCATGCAACATTTAGAGAAGTTTTAAATTATTTAATTTTAAAAAAGGAAAAGGAAAAAGAAACAACCTAACGTACATATTGAGAATAGTGCATGCACGGCAACCGCACACAATTTCAAACTTAAACAAATACTTATTCTTTTGCTGATTCAATAAGTTATTTATCAAACAACCAAACGTACAGTTCGATGGTCTTTCATAATTTATGTTTTTGACAGTCGTAACTATTGATTGCTGCATTAATGGATTGTGTATAAGTTTAGAAATTTACGTCGATGATCTTGCAACATTTCGGCTTATGTTAGTTGCGTCATTGATAATGCAACATCTAAAAAAGTTTTAAATTATTTAATTTTATAAAGGGAAAAGAAAAAAGAAACAAGCTAATTTACATATTAAGAATATTGCATGCACGGAAACCGCACACAACTTCTACCTTAAACAAATACTCATTAATTTGTTGATTAAATAAGTTATTTATCAAATAACCTAACGTACAGTTCGATGGTTTTTCATAATTTCTGTTTGTGACAGTTGTAACTGTTGATTGCTGCATTAATGGATTATGTATTAGTTTCAAAACTTACGTCGATAATCTTGAAATATTTCTACTTATGTCAGTTGCGTCATTGATTTTGCAACATCTAAAAAAGTTTTAAATTATTTCATTTTAAAAAGGGGAAAGAAAAAAGAAACAACCTAACGTACATATTGAGAATAGTGCATGCACGACAACCGCACACAGCTTCTACCTAAAACAATACTCATTATTTTGTTGATTAAATAAGTTATTTGTCAAACAACCTAACGTAAAGTTGATGGTCTTTCATAATTTACATTTGTGATGGTCGTAAATGTTGACTGCTGCATTAATAGATTACGTATAAGTTTAGAAAATTACGTCTATGATCTTGCAGCATTTCAGCTTATGTTTGTTGCGTCATTGATATTGCAACATCTAAAAAAATTTGAAATTATGAGGAAAGAAAAAAGAAACAACCTAATGTACAGATTGAGAATAGTGCATGCACGGCAACAACACACAACTTCAAACTTAAACAAAAACTCATTGTTTTGCTGATTAAATAAGTTATTTATCCAATAACCTAACGTACAGTTTGATGGTCTTTCATAATTGATGTTTGTGATAGTCGTAACTATTGATTGCTGTATTAATGGATTCGATATAAGTTCAGAAACTTACGTCGATGATCCTGAAACATTTCTGCTTATGTTAGTTGGATCATTCATATTGCAACATCGAAAAAAAAAGTTTAAATTATTTAATTTTATAAAGGGGAAAGAAAAAAGAAACAATCTAACGTACATATTAAGAATAATGCACGCACGACAACTTCTACTTTAAATAAATACTCATTATTTTGCTGACTAAATAAGTGATTTATTAAACAACCTAATGTACAATTCAATAGTCTTTCATAATTTCTGTTTGTGACAATTGTTACTGTTGATTGTAGCATTACTGTATTCTGTATAAGTTTAGAAACTTACGTCGATAATCTTGTAGTATTTATGCTTATAACAGTCTTATCTGTTGGCATTAATAGATTGTGTATAGGCTAAAAAACTTGTGTCAATTTTGTTGAAAAATTTAGAGAATTTTTATAATATTTGATTTTAAAAAGAGAAAAGGAAAAAGAAGAAAGGGAAAATAGCAGTTTCGGTCCCTCAATTATTCTCTCGGTACACTTTCAGTCCCTAAATTATTGAAACTCGCACTTTCAGTTCCCTAACTATCACTCTTTCGCCAGTTTGGTCCCTCTTACCTGCAAGCTACCGGTTGACTAACAAAGTCAACGGTAATTTGGACCCTTTTGAAAAATTCATAAAATATTTAGGCCAAATCATAATAACTCAAAACATTTTTAAAAAATAAACTAAAAGTGAAATTTTTCTTCAAACCAAAAACAAAGGCATAGGCTAGCAGCGGGTATGATTTGGCACTAAAAAAGGCATTAGTTATTATGATTTGGCCCAAATATTTTATGTATTTTTCGTTTTGACCCCAAATAACCAGTAACCTGATAGCTTGTCTATAAGAGGGACCAAACTGGCGAAAGAGTGATAGTTAGGGGACTGAAAGTGCGAGTTTCAATAATTAAGGGACTGAAAGTGTAATGAGGGTATAATTGAGGGACCAAAACTACAATTTTCTCGGAAAAGAAACAACCTAACATACAGTTTTACAACAGTGCATGCACGAGAACCGCTCATGACTTCTTCTTTAAGCAAATACTCTCATTAAGTTTTTGAATAAATAAGCTATTTATTAAACAACATTACGTACTGTTCGATGCTAATGCATCATTTCTACTTATGATAGTCCTACATGCTGATTGCTGCGTGCATTAATGGATTTTAGGCATGTTCAGAAACTCATGTCGATGATCTTGCAGCATTTCTGCTTATGACTGTGTATATGCTAAAAAACTTGCGCCGATTATCTTGCAACATTTAGAGAATTTTTAAATTACTTAATTTTAAAAAGATGAAAGGAAAATGAAACAACCTAATGTACAATTTGAGAACAGTGCATGCACGAGAACTACACGCAACTTCTACTTTAATCAAATACTCTCATTGATTTTTTTTTATAGTAAATAAGCTATTTATTAAACATCATATACAGTTTGATAATCTTGCATCATTTCTGCATATGACAGTCCTAGCTGCTGATTTCTGCGTGCATTAATTTATTTTGTATATGTTTAGAAACTCGCGTCGACGAACTTGAACCATTTCTTTGTATGACAGTCCTATCTGTTGGTTGAAGAATTAATTGATTGTGTGTATGCTCAAAAACTTGCACCGATTATCTTGCAACATTTAGGGAAGTTTTAAATTATTTGATTTTAAAAAAATAAAATGAAAAATAAACAACCTAATGTACATATTGAGAATAGTGTATGCACGGCAACCACACACAACTTCAAACTTAAAAAATACTCATTATTTTGCTGATTAAATAAGTTATTTATCAAACAATCTAACGTATAGTTCAATGGTCTTTCATCATTTTTGTTTGTGACAGTCGTAACTATTAATTGCTGCATTAATGGATTCTGTATAAGTTCAGAAACTTACGTCGATGATCTTGCAACACTTCTACTTATGTTAGTTGCGTTATTGATAATGCAACATCTAAAAAAGTTTTAAATTATTTAATTTTATAAAGGGGAAAGAAAAAAGAAACAATCTAATGTACATATTAAGAATAATGCATGCACGGCAACCGCACGCAACTTCTACCTTAAACAAATACTCATTATTTTGCTGACTAAATAAGTTATTTCTGAAACAACCTAACGTACAGTTTGATGGTCCTTCATAATTTATGTTCGTGACAGTCGTAATTGTTGATTGCTAAATTAATGGATTCTGTATAAGTTCAGAAACTTACGTCGATGATCTTGCAACATTTCTACTTATGTTAGCTGCATCATTGATATTGTAGAATGTAAAAAAGTTTTAAATTATTTAATTTTAAAAAGGGGAAAGAAAAAAGAAAAAACCTAATGTACATATTGAGAATAGTGCATGCACGGAAACCGCACATAACTTCTACCTAAAGCAAATACTCATTATTTTGTTGATTAAATAAGTTATTTATCAAACAACCTAACGTAAAGTTTTATTGTCTTTCATAATTTCTGTTTGTGACAGTCGTAACTGTTGATTGCTGCATTAATAGATTCTGTATAAGTTCAGAAACTTACGTCGATGATCTTGCAACATTTCAGCTTATGTTAGTTGAGTCATTGATATTGTAACATTTAAAAAAATTTAAATTAAGGGGAAAGAAAAAGAAACAACCTAATGTACATATTGAGAATAGTGCATGCACGGCAACCGTACACAACTTCCACCTTAAACAAATACTCATTGTTTTGCTGATTAAATAAGATATTTATTGAACAACCTAACGTACAGTTCTATGGTCTTTTGTAATTTCTATTTGTGACAGTTCTAACTGTTGACTGCTGCATTATTGGATTATGTATAAGTTCAGAAGCTTACATCGATGATCTTGCAAAAGTTCTACTAATTTTGGTTGCGTAATTGATATTGCAACATCTAAAAAAGTTTTAAATTATTTAATTTTAAAAAGGGGAAAGAAAAAAGAAACAACCTATTGTACATATTTAGAATAGTGCATACACGGCAACCGCACACAACTTCTACCTTAAACAAATACTCATTAATTTGTTGATAAAATAAGTTATTATCAAACAACCTAACGTACAGTTCGATGGTCTTTCATAATTTCTATTTGTGACAATCGTAACTGTTGATTGTTGCATTACTGGATTCTGTAAAAGGTCAGAAACTTACGTCGATGATCTTGCAACATTTCTACTTATGTTAGTGGCATCTTTGATAATGCAACATCTGAAAAAGTTTTAAATTATTTAATTTTATAAAGGGGAAAGAAAAAAGAAACAGTCTAACATACATATTAAGAATAATGCGTGCACGACAACCGCACGCAACTTTTACCTTATACAAATACTCATTATTTTGTTGATTAAATAAGTTATTTATCAAACAATCTAACGTACAGATCGATGGTCTTTCATAATTTCTGTTTGTCACAGTCATAACTGTTGATTGCTGAATTAATGGATTATGTGTAAGTTCAGAAACTTACGTCGATGATCTTACAACATTTCTGCTTATGTTAGTTGCATCATTGATATTGCAAAATCTAAAAGAGTTTTCAATTATTTAATTTTTAAAATGGGGAAGAAAAAAGAAACAACCTGTTGTGGGTCATGGGTAGGTGTTAGTATTCCACATAGAAAAATAAGAGTGATATAGAGTAATTAATAAGTAAGTTGGGCCAAGACCTATCAGTTCGAGCTGTTAGGTCAAGTTGGGCTTAATTTACTTATTGGGCTCTATGATGGGATGTCTTGTGCTATCTCCCGGTGGGGCAAATTCCCCAACAACACCTAACGTACATATTGAGAATAGTGCATGCGCAGCAACCGCACAAAACTTCTACCTTAAACAAATACTCATTATTTTGCTGATTAAATAAGATATTTATCAAACAACCTAACGTATAGTTCGATTGTCTTTCATAATTTCTATTTGGGACAGTCGTAACTATTGATTGTTGCATTAATATATTATGTATAACTTCAGAATATATTATGTACATATTGAGAATAATGAATGCATGGCAACTGCACTCAACTTCCACCTTAAACAAATACTCATTAATTTGCTGATTAACTAAGTTATTTATCAAAAAACCTAATTTACAGTTCCATGGTCTTTCATAATTTCTATTTGTGACAGTCGCAACTGTTGATTGCTGCATTATTAGATTCGGTATAAGTTCAAAAACTTTCGTCGATGATCTTGCAACATTTCAGCTTATGTTAGTTGCGCCATTGAAATTGCAACATCTGAAAAAAATTTAAATTAAGGGGAAAGAAAAAAGAAACAACCTAACGTACATATTGAGAACAGTGCATGAATGGCAACCGCACTCAACTTCTACCTTAAACAAATATTCATTAATTTGTGATTAAATAAGTTATTTATCAAAGAACCTAACGTACAGTTTGATGGTCTTTCATAATTTCTATTTGTGACAGTCGTAACTGTTGATTGTTGCATTATTAGATTCTGTATAAGTTCAGAAACTTACGTCGATGATCTTGCAACATTTTAGCTTATGTTAGTTGCGTCATTGATATTGCAACATGTAAAATAAAAAAAGTAAATTCAGGGGAAAGAAAAAAGAAACCTAACGTACATATTGAGAATAGTGCATGCACGGTAACCACACACAACTTCTACCTTAAACAAATACTCATTAATTTGCTTATTAAATAAGTTATTTATCACACAACCTAGCGTACAGTTCGATGGTCTTTTATAATTTCTGTTTGTCTCAGTCGTAACTGTTGATTGTTGCATTAATGGATTATGTATAAGTTCTAAAACTTACGTTGATTATCTTACAACATTTTTGCTGATGTTAGTTGCCTCATTCATATTGCAACATTTAAAAAAGTTTAAAATTATTTATTCTTAAAAAGGGAAAGAATAAAGAAACAACCTAACCTACAGTTTGAGAACAGTGCATGCACGAGAACCTCACGCAACGTCTACCTTAAGCAAATGCTCTTAAATTTTTGGAGTAAATAATTTATTTACTAAACAACATAATGTATAGTTCAATGATCTTGCATCAGTTCTTCTTGTGATAGTTCTAGCTGCTGATTGCTGCATTAATGGATTCTGTATAAGTTCATAAACTAGCGTCGATGATATTGCAGTATTTATGCTTATAACAGTCTTATCTGTTAGCATTAATGGATTGTGTACAGGCTAAAAAAAATTGTGTCAATTATGTTGCAAAATTTAGAGAATTTTTAAATTATTTGATTTTAAAAAGAGAAAAGGAAAAAAGAAACAACCTAACGTACAGTTTTACAATAGTGCATCCACGAGAACCGCACACAACTTCTTTTTTAAGCAAATACTCTCATTAATTTTTTTAAGTAAATAAGCTATTTATTAAACAACATTATGTACAGTTCGATGATAATGCATCATTTCTGCTTATGATAGTCCTACATGCTGATTGCTGCATGCATTAATGGATTTTGTGCATGTTCAGAAACTCGTGTCAATGATCTTGCAGCATTTCTGCTTATGGCTGTGTATATGCTAAAAAATTTGCGCTTATTATCTTGCAACATTTAGAGAAGTGTTAAATTACTTAATTTTAAAAAGATAAAAGGAAAATGAAACAACCTAATGTACAATTTGAGAACAATGCATGCAAGAGAACTACACGCAACTTCTACTTTAATCAAATACTCTCATTAATTTTTTTAGTAAATAAGCTATTTATTAAACATCATGTACAGTTCGATAATCTTGCATCATTTCTGCTTATGACAGTCCTAGCTGCTGATTGCTGCGTGCATTAATTTATCTTGTATATGTTCAGAAACTCGCGTCGATGATCTTGCCCCATTTCTGCTTAATGTACATTTGAACAGTGCATGCACTCTACCTTTTTCTTTCTTTTTTTATTAAGTGGATAGGGCATGGAGACCCTTCATTAAAATTAAAATTCGTAAAAGTGGCCAAGGGGACGTAATGAGCCTTACCTTGTGATACGATCCGGCTAAGCTTTAACAAATTCAAGAAGTTGTTCAGAATGGTGCAGCCCATTATCAGCCATATGAGGAGTTGAATTATGGGAACAAGTTTATAATTCAGGAAGAGTCTTTTGCATTTAGTGCTGATTTGGTTCGGCCATGGAGGAAGAATTATTATTAGAGTTGGAGCTGAATCAATCTTGAAATTAAATGATCAACTCAAGAGTCCCACCAAAATTGCCAAAGAGAATTCGGCTATAGTTTTGTGATTTGATTGATCAAGAATTGAGAATTAATTGCCATATAAGCATGTTCAAGGATAAAAATCAGATTTTTATACCCCACTTAAGTACATGTGGGTCAGTCAAAATGGGAAGACAAGGCAATTGAATTGTATCTCATCCACGCCCTTTTGTTGCTGGAATTGGAAGAGTTTTTAATCACAGTTGAAGCTTGGAATTCAGCAAAGCATGAACGAAGGTGGACCCCAGCTCCTATGTGCAAGTCTGAATACTAATTGCTGAATTAAAAATCAGCCAGCCAACACTTCAAATTCTGCATGGAATTCGTCCAAGCTAGGCAAAGAGGGGTGCATTTTGAAGACATTTAGTTTCAGGCAGAGCATCTCAAGAGCCAAAGGAAGTTCAAGAGACTTATATTCATTATTTAAGTATTAGTAATATTTAATTATTAGTCATTTTCTTCTTGTATAAATAGGCTTCCTCTGTAAGCTTTAGGAGGAAGACTTTGATTAATTACAATATTTTAATTTTGTGAGTTTTTCTAAAACTCTTAGTTCTTCATTGAACTTTAGAGCTTATCAAGACTTCGTCTTGTAGCGTTCAACACTTATCGAACAATCTTTGGTGAGTTGCTCATGGCGTGTTTATACTAAGGTTCTTAGCATTGTACACTCGCGGGTCGCGGTGATATATACCAAGGTTCAATTTGTCCATTGTTCGCAGGTCGAGGTTTCACCAAAACCACCCTAACAACCCTTAGAACGATCGGCTTTTGCTTTGAGATCAAACCCTCCCGAGCAAGATTACATCACCTCGGTATATAGAAATGGAGATGATGCAAATGCTCTATGCGAAAATTAGAAATTATGCAGATTTACTAGTCTAAATGGATTTGAGTATCCATTAGTCTAGCTAAATTTTAACTAGTCTGAGATTAGGAACTGAGTCCTGATGGGTGTCTTTATGGTGTCTGTTTGTAGGCTTTTATTGTTAGATCCCATGGGTATTTGCAGTTGTTTTAATGCATAGCACAGGATTTTGGAGAAACTGCCTACTGAGGAAGAAGGAGTGAAAAAGAAGAGAAAACTGATGGCCCAGCTGGCCAAGTGGACATCAGCACGGCAGCAATAATCCAGCGAGCTACGGATTATTCCATGATATTTTTGGGAGTTCAAAACTGGATATACCGATTGATAATCCATCTAGCCCAGAAGAGAAGCCCAAGGCAAGAATTACTAGAAGTTGCCAAATCCATGATTACTTCACCTGGAAGTAATTGATTTCAATCAGAGTTGTAACTCTGTGGAGCTGCCAAATTGTGGTGTGATCCGAGGATTTTTCCTATTATGACTCTATTCCTATTGTGATCCTATTTTCCTTAGTTATTAGTTTCCAAGTTGAATATTAATTCCTTTTTGTAAATCAGTTTCCTAATCTTGTTAGGAGATTGATTCCTTTCATTTCTAATTCCAACTCTGTACATTATTTAATGGACACAATTGGGAGAGGAAATCACCATCTTTTATCTTAGTTTTTTCGTCAATTCGAGAATAGATTACTAGCTAGTAAGTAGTATTATTTCCAGTTCTTTGGAGTTTAATTCTGGCAACTTACCGACATAGTGTTCCATCTTCCTGTCTGCTCAGGCGGACCACGAGTGATTGTAGAACATTACTGAAATCGGGAGCCGGATCCCCATGCCATTTCACCACTTTGTAATCGTTATTGAGGTGATCATATCCAAATGTATGTCTTATGAATTCAAATGGAGGAGAAGAAGGCAAAGCAGAGTAAGTAGTCCCTAGTGAAGGGGTTCCACAAAGCAAGATTGTGAGGCCATACATTCGACAAACAAAGAATCCCATTACAATATCCCACCATGTCAAGCTAACTTTCAGTTTCAGAAGACTCTAAAGGAGGGCTGCTAAGTTTCTTGCCAATAACCTTATAGGCACTACTGCCATATTTAAACAAGGAATCAAATGTGTAAAGCTGATTTCCAAACAGGGCAATAATCTTTCTAGTCATATATATAAGAAAGCATGATAAAAATTTGTAAATTGGTTCAAAAATTAAATTGCGATTAAAATGGTTTCAGTCTGTGAGAAAACTCACCTCCGTTAGTCAAAGTTCTAAAGACCGAATATGCACTTAAGGTTAAGATTGTCATTTTTTCCCCTTTAAGATTTAAGATTGTTTACTGATAATGAATTATAAAATTCTTAAATAAACATGTTCTTAAATGCAACAGAATGTTTCTAGGTTGAATTATTAAGTTTCAAGATTTTAAAGTTTCCAAAAACATGAAGTTTTTGGTGACTGGTATTGGTGTCTAGCTTCCAAAAGGATCTCACTGGTACTACAAGCTTTTAACTAATACTAGTAGTCTATTAACTAAGCTTTAACCGGTTACAATCATTTCCATCCTTCCTAGTTTTCCAAAAAATAAGGAATCACTTAATTCCAATGTAAATGGTCCAATCTGTAATGTGTTTCTAACAACCAATCTATATAATAATAATAAAATTTTCATCCTACATTCATTCATAAAAACTTAAGACTAATTTTTCAAGCATCAAAACAATAGATTTAGAATCCAACTTAAGAAAAATCAACGGGTATTTTTCTTTTCCTAAGAGAGTAAACTGCTCAATATGTCATACTTTTCGACTCTGTCCACTTTGATAACTAAAGGATATGTTTGATAACACTACTTAATGCTTAAAATTATTTGATTAATAGATAGTGACTTTTACTGTGTTTGATAACGAAAACTCAAACATTTTAATCATTTAAGCACTACTTATTTCCTTTAGAAAAATTTATCGAAGGTGAAAAATTTATCGGAGGTGAGTGTTCTGACACGTTGGGCATTGCATCAAGAAATAAGGGCAACAAATGGAAAAATGACATTTTATACCCGATTTTAAATTTATGGTGACATTTGTGGGGGCAAAAGTTTTAGTTATCTAAGTGGACAAAGTAAAAAATTATGGAGGTGTTTGATAACGAAACTCAAACATCTTAATGGTTTAAGCACTGCTTATTTCCCCACAAATGTCACCATAAATTTAAAATCAGGTCAAAAATGTCATTTTTCCGTTGGTAGCCCTTATTTCTTAATGCAATGCCCAACATGTGCTTGTCATGTGCAAAATTTTAAGGGTATTTAGTTTATTAATTATTGAAATATTTTTTAACCAAACTCTTCTCCCCTCTCTCCTTCAAACCTCCTCCACCTTCCTCCTTCAAACTTGCCCCGTCATCCCCTATCTCTATCAATTACTGTTGCACAATTTCAACTTCTAGAAACAAGAAAAGAATCCAAACACTTTGTTGAACACTGAGTGTAATCAAAATTCTTGACACGATCTGAAAGAAATATGACAAGTATGACATCTACAAGCAGAAGGATGCCAACATCGCCAGCGACGACGCATTTGCTCGACTGTTGGAAATTAATAATTTAAACCAAACTTGTATTTAATTAGGTAATTATAATTGTAGTAGGATTTTCTATTTGTCTATTTCCTATTTGGTTTAGTATTTGTTTTGGAAAACCCAGTTGTTTTAGGAAATAGTTCTGAATCATATTAATGGGAGGATTCAGGAATAGTTTAGCCTATAAATAGAGACCTTGGGTGATCATTGTAATCACAGAGAAAGATACAGAGAGAAACTGAAAAGCTTTGCAGCTGTTTCTCGACCAAGCTTCGGCTTTGGTCCGCCACAGAGATTGTGTTCGTGCGAGTTTGCTATTTACAATTGCTGTTTAGAAGAGAAGCTTGGCTTGTGCGAAGTTTCGCCGCCCAGATTGCTATCTACTTCAGATTTATTGAAAGCCTTTTGACTTGGTTGTGTTGTTTCGTTTATTACAAAGGTCAAAGTTATATTCCGATGTACGTTAATCTCTTTATATTTTTAGGATATATATTATTTTTATATCCTACAAGTGGTATCAGAGCCAGGAAAAAAAAAATGATATGGGAAAGGCCTATTCTTGCGGCGTCCGAGGAAAAGCCGTTTGGCTTCGTGAAAGTTATGTGTTCGGATCAAATTATATTTGATCGTAAATTGGTTTTGTGGCTGGAGTTGATTATTTTATTAGATCGTTAGGCAGCGTGCGATCTAAATCACACACAGATTTGTTTCTTCTACATTGCTGGGTTCCAAATAAATTGATCAAGGGAGGTAGGTTAAATTACCTAGTTGGTGCAGCTTTATTTTGTAATTTAATTTTGATTATCTCAAGTTTCTGGGATGACACTATTTATTTGGTCTTCATTCCTCCGTGCTTAATTTTGTTGCGCGTTGACTGGCGCTGAAAATTATTAGAAAGTTTGGATTAGTTTGGTATATATTTGACAAGGATATGTTTGGCCCTCGATCTTCATGCGTAGTAATCAAATTAAGTTGATCTAGGTTGATTGTTTGTTGGCCAGATTAATTGCTTGGAACAGACCTTGGAGAAAGCTTCGATTGTGAGAAACTTGTGAGCTTTGGGGTTTCTCAAGGGTGTTTGTGTGCACAAAAATCTCAGATAAATCAAAGGTAAGGGATTTTTTAATCTTTTTACTTTGACTGTGTTTAGTTTGATTTGAATTGTTTCATGCAAACATAAAGTTAAATGTTTGTTTATCAGAGAATGAGTTAAAGATTGAGGGTAGTTCAAAATGTCTTCTTTACCTATTCGTCATAAGTGTCCTGTTTTTGTCTTTGATGGCAAAATGAACTATGAACCTTGGTGTCGACAGATGGAAGATTTCTTCAGAGTTATTGGAATATGGCACGTGATTGAGTCTGAGTCAGAGTCAGGATTTGCAAAAAGCAAAGAACCAAAGGTAAATCAATATG